>JBAMHV010000018.1:13280818-13308615 GCA_037177535.1 Pseudomugil gertrudae
CAGGCCTCTCTCATCTTTTTAAGTGGGAGAACTTGCACAATTGGTGGCTGACTAAATACTTTTTTGCCCCACTGTATATGTTAGCATAATAAATATAACATAATTTTACACCATTAAATTTTTTATTCAATTAAAAATTTGGGGGAAATAAAGACGGTTTGCAATGAATAAGCAATAAATTTCTTTTAGTTTCTTCAGAACTTTTCCTTTGACTTTTTTTCATCTGCATTAAAACTCCCAACTTGTAATGGGGAAGAAAGAAAGAATGTATAAGTAGATTACTTTTTATTATTGTTGATTTAACTGCAGCCAAGCACTCCCAAAAAATATTATTCATAAATGACAAATAGGACTATTAACATCTTTTTAATATGTATTATAAGTTGTATATTTTATTAGAAATTCTATTAAAATGTTTTCAGTCAGCTTATAGATTACAGTCAGACTTATTTTATACCTGAATTTGTGGTTTTGCTGATGTAATTTGATGGCAAATTCAATTATTTTGCAGCTTGTTTTCTACTTTGTAGATTTGTTTCAGCTTACATCTATCTGTATTTCTGTTTTTTTTTTGTCTTTTTACATTATTTCTCTTCATTGTGATTTTTTGTCTGTTTGCAACAATTTATTATCAATGTTTGTATTTTGCTTTAACTCTTTGTAGTTTACATATCTTCAGTGTCTTCTATTTTGTTGTTGTAATTAGAAGAAGCACTGATCTATATCATTTAAATCATTAGTGAATTTCTCATAACCTTATGTGTCTTTTTTAGTAAAATCAAGTGGTCACGTGCACAACACAGGGTTTAGGATTACGAGCAGTACTGAACACAACCCAGGAGCTTTTTTTCTATGGAGAAACGATGACGTCATTACAAAACTTCTCCCACACTCCCCAGTAAACGCGGCGAGTTGCTCGCTGGTTATTCTCCCGTGAAGTCCTTCATTAAGTTCATTTAAAGTGTAGCGACGGAGAAAAACGAAGGAAAACAGAGAAAGAGCAGAAAGTTGTGTGAAAGAAGCGAAGCGGGAGGATTCAACCAGAGGACTGGAGCCCCTCTTTCTGCGGGCGAAGGCGGCTCAACTTTTCTCACCCTCTTTTCCTATAAACTCAAACCACAAACATGAATCGGAGCTTTAATAAGTCGCAACCTTTGCGAAATATTGATTGTAACGCCGTGGAAGTGAAGAGTAAGGTGAGTGATTTGGAGGGAAATAAGTGCTCACATTGTGTGAGAAGCAGCGACACATTTTCCTCACAAAGTCTGAAAAAGCTTTGAAGTTTGGTAGAAAAAGCAGGTTTGGGACTTTTCTCTAAACCCACTGACTTGTTTGAGCATCTACAATGTGCTGATTTGGCTTTTTCTCTGTAACCTCGGTTAAAAACTGCTTTCACATTGTTTTTTTCCCCCCAGAAAACAAGCTTTGTAACATTTATGTAACGCAAATGTTTCACCTGTTAAAGCGGATTTTTCCCCACATTAGTTACATCCACCATGCTTTTGTGCTACAGTCGCAGCCTACACAGTGTTTTTGGGGGGTAAGTTATCAGAAGATGTTGCTTAAATTGAATTTGCACACTTATCGACTCATTACTGAGTTATGCAATTGGGCGCGTGCATGTCTAAATCTTTTAGATATCGCTTTAGTGAAGCATGTTCAGTATCAAATCAAATTGTAGAGCCAGATTACTCTTGGGGGACTTTATTGAAGGATTGGTTGATTTTAAAACTGGTTTGAAAATGGTCAAACCAGATTACATGGAGTTAAGTCAAAATTTCTTTCCACATGCCATCATGAGGGAGCTGTGCATACATGAGGAATGAGCTTTTAGGTGGCATCCAACTGAAATGTGCAAGTGTCACGAGGAGATTCATTGTGTTGGTTGCCCAGTTTCAGTGTGTGTAATGGGGCCATGACCTCTGATAAGATGCATGACTGACTGTGTGAGCATTTATTCCTGATCTGTTCTTCAGAGCGGCTTTTTGCACGGAGGTTGTGTCCGTTTTTGTCTCTAGTCACAGTGTTGGTCACTCTATAGCCAGCAGAGATTGTTTGTGGGTGTGGATGACACACCAGGATCTTCAGAAACTAGTTTTAATCAACGTCATTGATAAGGTGACTCACTCTGATGACATGTTTCCTCTTTTGGCTCAGATGTAGATCATCACTCTTGCGTCACTGTTTTTTGTTGTTGTTCAACTTCCCTATGAATTTAGTTTTATCCTTTTATTCACTGGAAACAAAGCACCTCCACACTACATCCAGTAGCCTAATATGTCCAATTTGATCAGAGTAATAACATTAAAAAATAGAAGATGATGGTTTAGAGAGACGATAAGTGGTGCAAAAACATGACTAAAGCAACGGGGCTGCTGGTGGAGCTTCAACGCTTCTGCAGTAACCTTGCTGGGGTTGATTTACTGGGAATTGTGGAAAAACTAGGAGCTTTCTGGAAAACTTTAAGTCAAATCTTAATGTTTTTTTTATATTTAAATGTTTTAATTATGAGTTTTGAGGACTAAACAGATTATTAGGACAGTGACTTTTAATAAAAGCACATATGGTTGTAAATCTTCCACTCTGGAGATCCCTGATCCCACCCAGTCCCACCTAGACCACTGCCTGAGTGTGGTGAACTCAGTTTAGACGCCTGGTTCACTAAAACCAATGCAGCGTTGTTGTGCTTTGCTTCACTCGTATAACATTTGACCTTTTTATCACAGTAATATCAGTTTACTGACTCCTTGTTCTGAAATTGCTGTTAATTCTTAAATGTCCTAATCTTATTCTGACTGTCCACACCAGCTTAGTGTGATCTGAGCCACTCTTAAAACTCTAGGTGCTTTTCATTAAATCAGATATGCACCAGCACCAGTCAGTTCTCACACACTGAACAGGTTTCTCACAGGACTGATCACATAAAGGGTCAGTTTTTTCTAGTACCACATAGTAAATATGGCCAATAGATGTAAAATAGGACAAGGAATACTGAGTACCTTTTTATAATCTTATATGCCCAAGGCAACAGGTTTTGTCTGCATCAATAGTGACTGAGTTTGAGTGGTCGGTAACTGCGTCTCTATTATTGCAGCTATGTGTAATGTAGCCTGGGATTTTCTACAATGCAACATTTGAAAAAATTGCATTAAATTTGCTACATCAGCTAAAGGAAACTCTGTTTACATCCAGTTCAGGCTGGTATAAAATGATCTAATCCAGTATAATCCTAAAATAAGTCTCAGTTAGGTATATGTACCCAATGTAAATACAGGTCCACTTTGTGTAGGCTGTCCTAAAGCTGCCTAAATTTAGTTTTAAACCTGAATTGTATACGTAATTTATTGTGTAATTAGGAGAAAGTACAAAAATCTTTTTTCAGTTTAGCTGCTGAAGGAGGCACTAAAGCTGACTCTTGTTTTTCCCGACCCATGCAGTTCAGTCATTGAATTTATCACATAAATGATGGGTTCAATAATCAGTCGTGGAGAGGGAGTGCCAAAGAACATATGATCCAGCTGTTCTGCTAAAATAAATGAATCTCATGATCAATCCATCAAAACCTAGCAGAACTTTGTGAACATCTTCGCTAATAAAAGTGCAGACTTGTTGAAAGGTATGCATCTGCACTAATGTCCCTGTTAGGATCGGTATGTGATTCATGTTATGAGCCTGTTTTTCAGTGCCTTTCATTTGCTTTCCTTAAGGGAAACTGTTTCTAAGATAAGCTTATCGGGAATAACACTGGAGGTGTCTGGCTGCCTGTCACGGAGCCTCAGCCCAGAGCTGTTTTAACTCACTTAAAGCTCTTATCACAGAGTCTGCGAGGGGAACTGGATGGGATCCACACACACACTTTTTAAGCCTTCAACTTATCAAGCTAATAGTTTCAGTTATTTTTTTATGTTTGAGTTTCACTTTTTATAGGTTGCAAGAACCTTTTTGGACTTATTTATACATGACCTGCAAAGTAGGACGTAACGAGTGTGTGTGTGGTGGGGTGGGGGTGCATAGGCTGAAGACACTTGTCAGTTGTCCTCCATTTTCACATTTGTATCAGTTAGGAGGCTCCAGGCATGTTTCGGCCTGTTGGATATCACTTTGCCCTGATAGGCCTGGTAGATGAGTGATGTCACGTTCTGTAGTGATTTATTCTTAGTATTTGGAATGAACTATTGAGACGTGCATTTAATCCTGCCATGTTGAGACTTGTTTGTAGCTGAGGGCTGAGTTCTGCATGCAAGGACAGATTGTTCTCTCATACTAAGATTTCATAATCGGAACAATAACCAGGGTTGTGATATGCATTAGTCGGATTTTTGGTAAGTCAGGCACAGCATACTGAAGTTTTATGGAATTGTTTACATTCAATTAAAGACTTTGTTTCACTTTCCACAATGTTAATAACACCTGCTGAACACAGGTAAAGCCTGTTAATCAGCTTCTTGTGTCATTCTCTGTGGGCTGATTTTTATTTTAGCTAGAATCCAAGTGGGGCGCTGTGCTTACAAATGCGCTTTCACATGTGTGTGCATCTGCTCTCTTTAGTGAATCTAGCAGCAAGTTCTACCCGCCTGGTGCTGCCATAGTCTCTTAACATGCCTTCTCTTAAACTCACATGCCATCTTCTAATTACAGAGCTGGTTAATGTATCCCCCTACCCTCTTCTTTCCTCTCTTTGAGTGTACTGCTGCCTCTGTGACAGCAGTTTCCCTCTCCTCATCCTCCTGCTTCCTGATCCTCTCCCCTCTCTCCCCTTTTGCTGTCATCCTCCTCTAATGGAGCCTGATGATTACAGAAACAAACGGTACCTTTAGTTTGCAAATTAGACAGTGTGATTCACACACCAGTGCTACTGAAGTTGTCTGAAGCTGTGGTTTGCTCTTCATTTGCGTCTTTGTACACTTGTGTGAGTCACATGATGCACCGGCCATGACCCTCACCAGCCAGGTTTTTATTTGTGCTCCAACGACTCTAGGGAGAATAGCCAAGGCAAAGTAGTTTAGGCCTGTGTTTACAGTGAATAAAACATTGAGTTGACTTGGTGTCTGTGTACGTTATGTACAATAGCAGAGAATTTACCCATCTTTTTACAAACAGTGTTTTTTATATATATATATATATATATATTAAGTGTGGTTACACATACAAAAACAAATCAAAGCCTTCTTGGGTTGCTTGTCCTTCTTGTCTCTACCTCCCAGGAGGCACCTCACAGCATCAAGGGGTGGCAATACACCGTATCCTAGAGACTGTGCTTCTAGTGATCATGAATTTGATATGGTTAAGTTTACTACTATTGACTGGACCACAGATGTCAGCATGTCCATTGGGAACAGATAATAACGTTACAGCTGGCTTCCTTGCTAGTTTAAAAAAAAAAAAGGAAAGAAATTGATTAATTGCTAATCTTTTTGTCCAGGAGCCATTGTACTGAGTTTCAAATAGAAAAAAAACTAGCAGTCTCCATCTTTGTTGCTCTGACCAGCAGATTCCTCAATAAAAGTTTGTGTGTACACCCATGTCTTGTGTTCCTATTAAACCTAACAGGAGCCAGTTAGGACCTAGCATCTGCAACAGTTCTTTGATATGGATTTTCAGATTTGTACTCAAACCAGATGTCAGCTGGTGTTTTTTTTTACAAATAGGTAGAGGTTATTATACAGCAACAGAGACTAATTTAGGTAATGTTTCATCTAAATTGAACTGGCATTTTAGGACCCAAAGTAGCTAGCTTAGAAAACTGAGTCCCAAAGTGAATATATCTAAACAGTAGCCCAAGTTCGGTCCTCTAGATCTACTGCCCTGCAACTTTTAGATGCAACTCGTGTCCAACACAGCTGCATCCAATAAATAGCTCGTTAGTGAGGTCCCTGCAGCATGGGATGACATGCAGAAGAGGGATACAGCTATTTAATTCAGGTGTGTTTAAGAAGGGATGCATGTAAAAGTTGCAGGATGGTAGATCTCAAAGACCGGACTTTTAAAACCATGTTACGTTTATGTGTTTACAAACCATTTGCATCTTTGTTGCTCCAATGATGCCAAAGCCCCACCTTTCCACAAACACAAACCCCACTAATATCCACAACAATGGCAGGTTACTTCATTTTTTGCTTAGCAGTTGCTTTCTAGTTTCCTCTTCCTGTTTACGCTGACTGCTAACGTCCTTTTGTCTTTTTCTTTTATATTTCCTCCTCTGCAGTATGGGGCAGAGTTCCGCAGGTTCTCAGTGGACCGTATCAAACCCGGAAAGTTTGAGGAGTTCTACAAGCTTCTTTTGCACATTCACCGGATTGCCAATATGGAGGTGATGATTGGCTACGCTGATGTCCACGGAGACCTACTGCCAATCAATAATGATGACAACTTTTGCAAAGCGGTGTCAACAGCTCATCCACTGCTCAGGATATTCATACAGAGACAGGGTAAGTTTTCAGAAAACAGACTTGTTTATCCCTCAAGCTTACCGAGTTGTCTTAGCTTTAAATTGTGATTTGTTTAACTAAACCATGGTTTGATATTACATTTTCAATATCCTGCAACCAATAAACCCATTAAACAATCATCTATGGCATTAACTGCATCTTGGGCCACAATTACTGTGCTGCTTTAAAATCAGGCTTCCCCACAGAGTATTTCCTCATCCAGTTATGTTTGTCTCGCGTCCTTTTGTTTACTTCATGCATTCTTTTGTGTGTGTGTGTGTGTGTGTGTGTGTGTGTGTGTGCTCCTTTGGGTTTCCTGCCCTCTTATTTGCTGGATCAGTCTCGGTCTGTGTCTGTCTGCCCAGCTAAGTCCTATGCCTTATCCAGGGGAAGGCCTTGCAGGCAGATGAACACAAACATACACAGAGGACGGTGCCTCGACAGCCCCATAGAAATCAGGTCATTGAGCAAAGTCTGTATCCCGGCATACCAGACATTACTGAGAGACAAAAGAGCTGCATGAAAAGCTAGACTCCTCACTGAGCTCCCTGCGTTTTGTGAATTTGTGTGTGCTTGCATGTGAGTGCATATTTGTTCAATGCCAGCACAACAGTACCCTGAATGGGAACCAAGTCCTCTCTACATCTCTTTCTCACTCATTGATCCCAACTTTGGAGTGGGCCTTGACTGCCTGCCAGCCAGTCTGCAGGCATACAAATGAATTCATCAACATTCACATCTATTCATACCCTCAATCCTTCTTGGAATGCCCCTCGCTCAGTTGCGCAATGAACATGCACTCTCCAGGGTATTGTTTTAATTGTCGTCCAGGGGCTCCAATTTTCTACCAGTGCCTAACAATGTTGTTGTTGAATTACATGGAGAAACAGGGCTAGGATACTGTGGAGGCCTCATTAGACTGTGCGTCATGGCCCAAAGAACTTGTAGCCAAAACTGGATTAACCCATTCTAAGCTGATAAGACATCTGCTGGCCATGTTTTATCTAGAAAGAAATGTAAGGCTTGGATAATTTTTCATCTTATTCCTGTAAAAACAATACAGAAAAAGTTCAGTGCATTATGATTGTGGCATGGTATTGTTCTGGTAAAATAAGCAAAAACTTAAAAGTGCTATCTGGATGTACCATGTTGTCCATGCTATGTACACAAATATCATCATGGATGTTGGGTTAGAGGGCAGATGGTAAACTGGGTGATTCTTTTTTTTTATTTTAGTCAGATGTTTCCTAAATTATGGTAAATTTCGGTTGTATCACAGCATGTGGTTATTACACACTTAAAACTGTATTTTGACTTGGGAAGTTTTATAATCCTTTTGGAAACGTCAGTGATTTCCACCACAAAATCATGTCTTCATGTCTTTCTAAGGATCTAAAGAGCATTTAGTATTGATTTTTCAGCTTTGCCATTACGTATGGCGTTTGTCCAGATCCTCTGAGCCTGTTACTGATACTACAGATGATGAAACCAGCAGATTGTTTGTAGTTGTGCTTAGAAAATCATTATTTCTTCATGTAGTCTTTCACAGAGTGATCAATGCTCCCACTTCTATTTAAATACTTGGGCTGTATCACATGTCACCTTTGACCCTACTAGCCCTACCCATCTACATTTTTCTTGTTCACATGTAGGGCTGTCTCAATTCCTCTTAGGGCAGAGGGGTAGGGGTAAGTGGTAGGGGCATAGGCCTAAATCAAAGCTTTTTTAGAAGCTTACTTTAAATGGAGGGGTATGAAACATTTCCCAGAAGGCCTAGCACAGGGATGCCCAAAGTCTGTCCCCGAGGGCCGCTGACCTGAAAGTTTAGGATGTATCCCTGTTCCAACACACCTGGTTTCCATTAATTGGATAAAAAAATGATGAAGTTCAGCAGGTTGACTCGGCTATGTTGGACCAGGTATACATGGAAAACCTGCAGGACTGTGACCCTTGAGGGCTGGAGCTGACACCCCTGACTTAGCATATCACTGGCAAGATGGCTGCTAGTCCATAAATACAAAACATATGATGAAAATAAATATATATTTTTTTCATTGATTCAAGTTTTAACATTTACCAACATCCATGCTTCATTTGTTGGATGGATATTGTAACTCAAGTAATTGCAAACTGTATCACTGGTTTAAATGAGATCTCTATTCTCCATGATGTCTTACATACCATAAAATAATCCATCTGGATTTCCCAGGAGTTAAACCCGTTTCTGTTTGCTTACTTACCTTCATTTTGCTGCTGACTATCTTAAAAGGACACCAATAGCCCACACAAGAGAGACCACAGCTTTAGACAGCATGAGATTTCTGACAAAAGCTTGTTGCATCTGCTTCTGACATGAGATTTAAGGGACAGTGGTAAGAATGAGAAATGGGATTAGACCTTTGTGTCTTTTGGATGCTTGTTTTTAATGCCCAGTAAAACATGTACACATTTCACTTTTTAGCTAATGCTCCACCGGATAAACATCTATACTGTTATCATCCAATTAAAAACATGCTGATAGTTTGCAAAAGTATTTGATGTACTGTAAGGCTGGATGATATACACTCAAATCAATGTCACGATTATTGAATAGTTTACTTTGATTACAATTATCAAATATTTCAGTATTTTTTTGTTGAAAATGTTTTATAATGAAGCAGATACTGTTATATAACAGTATAAACACATAAATATATATGGACATTTAATGAGTATTTTTCAGAAATTTAAGAGCCCTTATGTTTTAAGTAATTGACACGAGCAGATTACCAGATTTCCAATATATTGTCAATGCATAAAACATTTGGTTGTATCCATGTTTGAAGTATATTAACAACTTAAAAAGTTCTTATCTGTCTGTTAATCTGTCGTAAATGGCTCTGCGTTTTCTTGGGTTGTTTGTGAATTGGAAGATGATTTTTTATTTTACTACATCCCATTCTTACTTTCTATAATGCTCCAGAACACCAGTTGTGGGACAAATTCTCTGAAAACAGATGCTGTGAAAGACAGGTGGTTGCTGAGAATCTAAGAAGGAATTTATTGTTGTGGTGATGCTTACAATGGGATGCTGAAGTGATCTGTGTATCTGCAGGCTTTTGTTAGCTGCTGGACAAAGAGACGAGTGTGTGACTGTATGAGTACCTCATGCCTGAGAAGAAATGCCCTGCACCCAGTTAGCCACAGACATGAGACGGTGTGTGGGATGGTGACTGTATCCGACGGTACTTGCCTGGTGGTGTTGGTCATCAGTAGTGTCGCCATGTTTCTATATGCCAGGTCTGCAGACCACCCCAGATGAAACTTTAGAGTTAGTCATTTGTCATGAAAATTAAAGTTAAGCAAGCAGTGTTCTCTGCCTGGCCTAGTTTATAACTAACCGCTTATAGATCTGAGTTAACGACCACAGTTGCACTGTGCTGCTCAGCAGGAACAGTCCCAGAAAATCTCCTCCTCCCTGAGATCAAATAACTTTCTGTAACTGTTCCTGTGATTGTGCATCCTTTCCCACTCATGCTCCATGTAACAATACTTATTACAGAATGTGCAAGCCTCTTTTATCCACTTGACACTCCCTTCTAGGCTTACATTTCCTTTTGTAGGGAAAAATCACTTGAGCACGCGCCACAGGTTTGTGGCGATACAATGATAATCCTGCAGATGATACCTGTTACTCCCCTGTGGGGGCTGATGGCAGCTTCTGAACTGATGACACTCACCCAAAGAATACAGATTTGCACTTTGTGGCTCATGCTTAAGAATACATAGTAGCTTGTTGATAAGGATGACTGTTGATAATTGCAGGGTACTTGTCTCAGCTAAGCCCTGTGTTTTTGTGTATGTTGCACCAACAATTTACATCCCTCAAAGTACTTCTATATGTGCAACATGAAGATTGAAAAGGCAAAAACCTTATACATTACACTTAATTGCACTTATTTCACATTTGCTTTGATGGAGACATTCATTAAGCCTCAGCAACCTAATAAAAATCCTGTTCTTGTACATGTAAAGTTTTTTTTCTCTTGGTTTTATAAGAGTAGGTGATTCTCCAATTTTTCTCCATTTTACAGTTTTTTGCCAGGGTTACAGGTGAAAAGAGCAATTAGAGAAGGTTGCTTACGTCACAGAGCAAAGTTTTGTTTTGGCTCAATTCTATATTTCTCATGCATGAAGAATAAAGAAGGGGAAGAGCGAGGGAGTGAAGGGTGGATAATGGGCTGAACCAAAAGAATTGTGGGAAAAGAGCAGCTCCATATGTGGAGGCGGCCTCCCCGGCTGGTCGAGTGTTTGGGTTGCAGTTGTAAAAGTGAAGTCATGCGTAGTCAGCTGGTTATTTATTGTGAAGTGTTAATCTGAAGGTCTGATTCAAAGTGCTACGTTTGTTCTGGTACTTCTGTACTTCTCTTAAAAGCTTGATATTATGTGAAATGTTATCAAGGAACGTGCAGGAGCATAAACTGCTTATTCATGTTCCCACTCAAATACATGCAAAACGGGACACAGATAAGTAGTAAAGCAGGAATATTTTATACAGATAACTGTAAATGGGAATGTAGAGTTCCTCATGTCACCTGCTTCTTTTACTGTTAATAGCCACAAAAAAATATGTTAGTCAAAAAATGCTGGACACAATTCTCCATAATTTTCCCACAAACAAGCCTTTAGGGTATGATTAGACCTGTGACCATAGACTGTATATAAAAAGCTCAGCTAATAAGCTAATCCAGCAGAAGCAACGGCTTATTAAAATATATAAATATAATTTCACTCATCTAAAAACTGGACCAGAAGCTTCTTGGACGGTCTTTTGGTGCATTTAATAGCACAACAAGCCGTAGTTTTCAAAGTGCACCAAAAATATCTGAACACGAAGAAAAACAACCAACACAAAAAGTTCAAACTAAATGACCGAAGTGGTTTAACGTGGAGCTGAGGCTGAGACCTTCCTGTGACCCAAAAGGTAGCAAACTGCTACCTGCAAGCTACTAGCTGCTAGCGATGATAACTCTTCTGACACATGTCAATCAAATGGACACGCCCTTAAATATGCATAAATTCAAGATTAAATAACATCAAAACAGAGGAGTTAGAAAAAAACTCACCCCCTCTCAGAGTTGTCATAAAGGTAGACTTAACGTCTTAAACCAAAAAGAAGTCTTTAGAGTCAGGCTGTAAACACGTGTATTTCTGCCTTGAAAACGGTGTTTTTAACACGGGGTTTTACGTAAATTGCTTTGTTTTGGAGCCAGTCCCTAGCAGAGGAGGGCTGAACTGCAATTTTTAGTATTTCCGTATTGTCTGCCCGAGGTTGCCTGTGACTAAAGGCAGTTAATGTGCTGGAAAGCTTAGATGGATGGCTAACTATGACACAGTCTAGCAGACAGTACTCCATAACGGCTAAATTGACATACAAGAGTAATGACTATAGCTATCTCGATGAGTTTTATTTATGATCTTGATTCATCTGCGATTGCAACGTGGCAAAGCTTTTCTCGATCCAACCAAAGCACAATCCCGTTTATCAGCTTTGTGAGGAAAGTGCAGTTGTTTGTGTGGAATCTTCCAGTGGACTGCACACAGACTAAACTTTCACTGCAGAGAAGAGATCCCTACTTGGCAAAGGACTAAAAGTTTAAATAAATAGAGCAGTCGAGGTAAGCCAAGGTCGCACATGTGTGGCTTCATATCGTGCGTTATCTATCGGTTAGTGCAGCAGCCCAACTGCAATGCACACCTGTAAAAACGGGGACCAGATACCAGCATCAGCCAAGCTAAAGAGAGATGTGGTTAGACGGCGCAGCCAGAATATATCAGGAGGTATGCCAGTTCCAGCTACGCTGTGCAAACATCCAGACCAGTTCTGTTTCACAACAGCATGGACGGCTCAGTTGCTCGTAGATCAAACACAATGTATTTCTATGTATTACCACACTTTTTCTTTTCTACTTTTTTGTAATTAACGTCAGAAAATTTGGCTACAGATGTGTCAGTTTCACTTAAGTTACACTCAGTTCAAAGGAAGTATGAGAAGTACTGTAGTAGTCATCACTTTAAGGAGGTTTATTCATCCCGGATAACTACAAACACTTCAGGGGAGTTTTTACTCTTCTGAGGAAAGACACAACTTTTTAAATGGTTACCTAACCAAAAAAAGCATTTTCAAAAGGAGGAGTTGTCAGGGGGTTTATGAACATAAGAGATGTGGATTATGGGTGCAGGTTTGATCCTAAACTGATCTTTTAAACTCATTGCGATTAGGAGCAGCAGCTCTGGTCATACTTTAGAGGTGTTTAACCGCTTCGTTTCTCACAGAAGTCTGTAGTAAAAGATTCAGTCTTCTGCTTTGTGCATTTAAAAAAGATGGCATTACTACGAAGCAGTGAAAGTCTGGAGGGGTTGCATTGATTTAAGTGTTTCTGATCACTCTCCCTCTATAAAACAGGCACATCTTCCATTCTTATTGTTAATATTATTATTATTATTATAAATGTTGGATGTAATGCTAGAAAGTATTTAAAAACATACATGAGATGGTCATGAATTAGTTAATGTTTTTAAATCTGGAACCAATGAAGGTTATACGTTTCATATGTGTATCACCAGCTATAAAACTACTGAGATTAACTTTATTGGCCTCCACTTTTGCACAATTATCAAATATTATCTTAATAATTTTTTTTTAACTGTGATTAATCTATTCTACCTCAGTAACCTCTCTTAATTTTGGCACCTTTGTTGTAGCATCACGTGTATTTTTCTCCTTTTTAAACCATCCTTTGAATATGCAGCCATTGTAGTTTCAAAGATGTTTTCCTTTTTTGTTCTTTTTGGGGAGGGGTCCTTTTTAATTATAGGGTGTGCCTGTTTTCTAGTTTTCACAGTAAAAGTATGTTGTTTTTTTTCTTTTAAACCTGCTTAGCTAAGCTGTTAGCATGTCATGATGCTGCGTTTCCATGACAATTTTTTGCTAAATAAACGCGATATTTGTACATTTTTGAAAAACTACCCTTTTGATTTGCAGGTGTTTCCATTGGACATCTTTAGTGCATAAGTCATAAAATCTCATCAGTTAGACGCGATTTTATGAGAATTGCGGCGAATGCAATGTTATTTTTACAGTTTTCTACCTGCTGTGGAAAATTTGCTACACCTTTTCAAAGTCATTCTCCCTCATTTTGCTTTCTAAAATGCATTAAAATGATGCATTTCCCAGTTATTTACTTCATAATGCACCATTTTAACCGGTCACATAACCTACTACGTCATGTCTGGGGTTGCGTAATTACAAAAATGTGTTTTATTTACATTTTTATGATACACTTTTATATCAAAACATCTGAGAAACCATCTCATGAGAGCACATAAAAACTTTTTCGAAAAGTAGGTGTTTCCATTACCTACATTAGTTTTAGATTTTATATAAATCTAGAGGTAATGGAAGCACACCATATATTTTTATTATACACCTTATATTTTTACTACGCTTTGTGGAGATTGTTTGCTTTTCTTACACTGCTCTTGGTTTGTGTGAGCGTGTGTGTGTGTGTGTTTGTAAGCATTTGTTTGTTTTTAACATCCATCATGGTATCCACATTTAAAGCAAACCACATGTTTAGCTTTCTATCTGTCAGTAAACATGCCAAATGTATAAGTGCCCGACAGAATATTCTGCAGTAAAAAAGCTGCACTGATGCTGCTAAGCATGCTAGATTTTAGATGCCCTACCCAGTTTAAAAACCTCTGGTTTTGAGATAAGTTGGCACCAGATTCTCCCCACTTTTACACGTTTCCATGTAGGTGCTTCATCGCCTCAGAATCAGTTTTTGTTGTTTCTCTCCCTCGGTGTGCTGTGCAGCTGTAGGGATCCTGTCAGCACATCTGGCTGTTCTCGGACCATGTCCAAAAGAAAAAGTTTGTGCGTGTTTGTGCATGTATATGTCCTTTTCAGTTAATGTGCCATAGCTTAGTTGTGGTAACAGTAGTTTAACGCAATGACTTAATGTAAACTGGAGAAACTTGTACAGATTTCTTTGCTTTTTAGTTGCAGTTTGATGGATTAATAACTTGCATTCCACCCTGTCAATCAAATACTTATGTGGGCAGAAAGACATGTTTTCTTCATACCACTAGATCTATTTTAGTCATGTGAAGGCACCGCCTTGATGTCGGCTTCAAAATATCTTTTCGGCATTATTTGCTTTGTGAGTTTGTGCAAAGTGATACCCATTTTATTGTACTTCTGGTGTGTTTTGAGCTGCCTCAGCTGTGGGTAAAGGACCAGTTTAGTTAAAGAAACTGCTGTTAAACAACCTGACGCCTCCCCCTTGCTGCTCCTCAGCAGCTGCAGCAGTTTTACTGTCTTATTCTTGTTTTAATTGAATCTCACTTTCTCTTCTTACATTTCGCTTACTTTTGTTTGCCAAAAGTGAGTTTTTCCTGCCACAAGGATGGCAACAGAACAATGCAACCCATCTGGTCATCATCTTGGTATGCATTGAAGAATGCTCTTTAAGGTAGCGGCTCAGACTAATCTTCATTCTTTTCATATGAGAGCTCGGGCATAACTTGATGATCAAGGGCAAAGAGGGAGGGGGGGGACCACAGCAGACAGTGGGGAGTCAGCCTGACAGTACCATAGGAGCTGAGGAGGAGGAGTGGAAGATGGACCATAGATTCATCTTTCTGTTTTCATCTGGACAAACAAGAAGAGGATGGAGAAGCTGTAAACAAGTGCCATGGTCAGCTGGGAGCTAAAGCTTTTGTAGGCTTTAAATGGGTACTTTGATAATGCATCTGGGTCTTATTTAACATGGGAACATGTACCGCTTTTCATCTCTGATAAGTGAGGTGTTTAAAGACCCATTACTGTCGGAAATGGAAGCGAATGCGTCCCTACACGTATCCGCACTCGCCTAAATCAGGCTCTCACTCTACTGGGACATTTTTTCTGTGCCGTTAAACCTTTTTAGGTAGTGTGTGTGGGCTTCTCAATAAACCTTGTGTGTGGCCTTTTCTTTGAACGTCTGCAGACAATGCCCACCATAGTTAAAGTGTGATGGAGCTCCCTGGTTCCTGCCAGGGGGCCGCACAGAGCACCAACAGCCATGTCTGGTGGGGAGCTGACTCTCTTTGTGCCCCTGACTGCAGAGATGCTGCAGACCAGCTTGTGTGATGCTGTAAATCACATCGGCTGGGGCAAAAAGCAAAGCACAAACTCAGACTTGTACGAGTTTATAACATGCAATCAGTTTATATATTGTCACGTTTTTTTGTTGTGCTCTTTTATTTGAAGGGTTTGATGTCACGCACATGCACCTATCTGCAGCTGACGCACACATGCCATGTCTGTCTCAGTCCTTTAGTCTTGGGAGGAGAGATTCAGCATTTTACTTAAACTTCCGTTGTGTTTGTCAAAACTATATTGGTGTTTGTGTTCTCCTAAGCTCCTGCTTTCAGTTTACTTTACGACCTCACTTTGAACCGCGACCCCACCCCTCCCCACTCTCCCACAATGAAGTTTCCAGACACTGTGGGACAGGAGTGTCTGTGTCAGAGCCCCACTCCTGCCATTTGCCTTTGTCAATTAGCTTTTCATAGATTTCTTTCTTTCTCTCGATAACCTCAAGTCAACATTGTTTGTGGGAATATTATTATAACAAATCTGAGCTAATGTATGTAAAATCATCACATTCCCTGGAAGACACAGATGCTTTGCAGCTATGAATATCTGGAAATATGAGTTTTATAGACAGCTGTTTTCTACTTGGAGCTGCTGTCAGCCATTCACAAACTTTTGGTCGTGACTGTACTAAATTACAGAAACTCTGTGGCGAGCCTAATCCTGCTGCTACATGAGCCCAGCTCTGGAAATTGTGAAATAGCTGTGATGAATATAGCTGGTCCTTCAGGGACAAACAAACAACTTCCTTAGCCACTACAAGCGCCACAGCCACTCCTCGGTAGCCTGAACCTTCAGAGACAAAAGCAGCTTAAAATGTTTCGTTCTTTTCATTGGTTTATGGCCTGAAAATGGAGTGAGGTCTTGTGACGTGTTCGTCTTGGAGTTTCCCATTTCTGTTCTTATGCTGCTATAAGAATAACGGGCAGAGCTCTGTTGTGGATTTAATGTTTCTGTTCATCCACACTGTTAATCCAAGATAATAACCTGTTTTTTATCCCAACGTGTCTTAGTTTTACGTCTAATTTTAACATAATGTGAGAAAAATTTACCAAAAAATGCAGCTGTTGGCTGCTAGGAAAGCTATTTACATCTGGATCCGTTAAAAGGCTGAAGGAATCCCACGTCTTTAGTTACATTATAAAATGAAGAAAAAAAATCTAGTTCATGTTTTGACTTTATTTAATTTGTCACACATTTGTTGCTGAAATATTATAGTTATATCATCAGTGGGTATGGTTACATGATGATTTTAATTTGGAATTAAGTATCGGTAATTAATTCTCTTAATTCCACTGACTGCGGATGTGACACACATACATATACCAGAAATACCCACTTCCTGCTTCTTGGCATTTATTTATAACATGGAAAACCACATAATAAGTACAGGTTTTGCCTCGAATTCGATCATATTCCTGCCTGACACAAGCTTACTACTATAGCTACTTTCTTTTAGCAGCTGAGGAGGAGAAGAAAGGCGGAGAGCCGTGCATCTGTTACAGGATTTTCAAAGGATGCACTTTGTTGATAAAATGACCACATTTTTGTGATATGAAATGAAAAAAAAAAACAAACATTTGAAGAGCCAAAACTGTTTTTTTTATGTTACACATACGCCAGAGCTAGTTTTCATCACTGCATCCAGTGTGAACTGCAGATTAACTTCAAAGGTTTATATGGTCATTTTCATCTCTTTACAGCAGAATTAACTTTTATTCTGAATTAAAAAGAAAATAAAACTCTCATAAATGTGGCCAACTGTATGATATAACATGATTGATTAGAGGTGTGTGGTAGGGTGTATTTGTATCCCTACATTGTGCTGTGCTGGTCTTGTTTATGCAGTTTTAGCATCAAAAGTCTACTATGATGCCTTAAGAGACCACTGTACTTAATTTATTCACCACATACTTTTTTCCCAGTCTTCCATTAAGATACAGATGATTTGTACACTTCTTATTGGCTGTGGGTTGTAAATCTTGAAACATGGCCTTCAAATACAGGGGCAGATATGAATGCTGCTTTTTGCCACTAGAAACAAGTTGGACAACCAGTGTACCAGTTCACTGAAACAAGTTAATTTGTATATATCGTGGATTGGTGTGGAAATGATGCCAAACCACACTTGCATTTAGCCGTAATATTGACTCTGTGCTGTAAAGGACTTGCAGGCTCTTCGTTTCAACCATTTCTCTTCAATCAGGGGTCACTTTTTGACCAATTCATAACCCATTTACAGCTGACAAAGCTAAGATGTTGCTTTACCTTCTCTTTAAAAATGACTTGGGTATATTTTCACACACTGAACATGTTGCAAGAAGCCTTGAAGATTGCTATACTTAAAACACATTTCTTCTACATTAGTTCCTTTTAATTCAACAAAAATTACACTTGAATGATAAATGACGGTGCAGTTCAGGGCAGAGATAGCACTGCGATTATCCAAAACCGAGAGAAGAAAATTCCCAGGCTGAGTTTTGGGCTAAGACATGAAGACGGGGAAGATTTGGGGTTAGGCAGAGTGGGGAGCGTTAGTGGGTTTTTGAGGGAGGAGTTGCTGGTTTTGTGCAGAGACTGCTCACTGTGAGACTATTCGCTGGAGTTCCTCCTTAATTACAGCTCTGCTGGTGGACAAGGCCGGGCATGCTTTGTGTGCAACAGAGGAAAACTAACACTAATGCACATGTGATAGTTAGAAACACCAGTGCAAGCTTGAGCAAATGCTTCCTTTTGAGGAAATCCCAGATTACTTTGTTTTATCAGTCTACAAATTGGCTTGAAAAATGCATTTGTGTTGTCGTCACTCCAGCAATTGTCAAATATAATTCTCGTCTTCTGCAGTCTTTTTACTCCTTTGTCTGGACTTTTGTTTTGTGGGGTCTTTCTGGTGCAGAGTTTGAAATATTAAGTAGGTTTATAATTACAATAGATGACACTTCTTAAAGGTTGTATCAACATCCATCATAATCTTTTAGGTAATTAGTATGCATCATCTGTTTTTGACTTGGGACGTGCAGCTTTCCTGCATCTTAACTTCAATTAGCACAAACATAGGACTTGTCTTTGTAAAGAATTATTTTGAGACTCCATAATTACAAAGGAAGGAGTCGCTGCTTCTTGATCGCTCAGCCGCAGCAAACACACTCACCACTGGCATACTTGGCTTCAGAGCCACCCAGCTTACTGTAAGTAAGCTGTTTTTGATTTCAACAACAGGTTCAGTCTAACAGCTGGTCAGATGGATAGTAAACAAAGTCTTCTCACTAAACAGTTTGAAATAATAGCTTCATGTACGCTGTGTCTGCTGAAATCCATGACTAAAGTTCCTGTAACGTATAAAGCTTGTGCAAACATGTGAGCGGTGTATAGCTGCACTATATGAACTCTGTATGACTTCTTGTTTCAGTCTTTCTGGGTCAGCATCCATGTTTGTTCACAGTGGCGTCCAGAAAGGACAAATCGTTTCATATCATTCATCAGTTTACTCTGAATAGACTTTGGTGTTAAAACGGCATGATTTTTATTATTAGGCGGTGTTTTAATCCCCTCTTAAAGTAGCCCGGGCCGAGGTGCGGAGAGGGAGTTGGCTGTTTCTTTAGGGTTATTTACTTTTCCTACATCCCCTTGTGGACAAACCCCTCTGAAGAAATAGGAGCCCATTTTGTTGTTTGTTTTTCAAAGGGGAAAAGGAGGCTAAATGCATGTGCGTGTGTGATTGCAGTTCAAACTACCGTGGTCCTTTTTTTTAACTAACAAGTTTGAATATCTGTATGCAGCATCAGCAAATTATAGGCATAGTTAAAGCCAGCTAAAAATCCAGCGAGTTGCCTGATGTAGGTCACATCACTACAACAATAAGGCAAGCTGTCATTTCAACCCCCCGCCACCTCCACCACCACCACTCTGGCAGTTGGTGAGCCATAACATGCACTGGAGGAGTTTGATTGGCTAAAACTGAGTCCAAAGTTTTCCATGATTGGTCATTAGATATCACCAGAGCAACCACTGACCCAAGCACTAGTCATTGCAAACTTCATTTACCATCTATGAATCACAAGCAATGAATCCAGTCTTCACACACATCCATTACTGATGGATGGATGCCTCATCTCTACATTCAGCATCAAAACAGCAAACTTTCATTAAAGCGTCATCCTAAAGCTCTACTCTTCAATAAAGTTTTCTGACTGGCTGAGCTGACTCAAAGATGCCCGGCAGGAGGAGGAGATGGACGCCCCATGAGAAGACGCTGCTCCTCTGCCTCCCGCACATCCCCTCCCTTCTCTAAACATGTGGGCCACGAGTTGGTTGATTCAGGCCAACTCAGCAAGTCAGGATGGGAGAGGAAGGAAAAGAATTGAGGAGGGGAGGAATGACTTGTCCTGATATGAATAGTGTCCCAGAGACTCTGTGAAACAATGGACACTGACAGCTCATGTGGAAATACTCCCACAGACTTAACCTGGTGTGTGTGTGTGTTAGAGAGAGTGAGTGAGAGAGAGAAACACAAATGGGGGTAAGTGGAGCAAAAAAGAGCAGAAAGGGCTAAGGATATGTGTCACCACACACAGGATGTGTTGTGTTTTGATGTGTGGTTGTGTAATAGAGGGAGTCAGGAGAAGATAAGTGAGAGACATGTTCAAGCTTGCAAAAGATTTTGCCCAATCACAGAATAAGAGCCCCTCACCTGGAGATTTGTGAAGTGGGGATTGTCTCTTATGCTGTCACCTGAGCTCAGTGAAGGTGCTCAGGTAAATGATCGGAGCACACAGCACTACCAGACATTTCTGAGGAGCAACACAACGGTAGATGCATGTAAATCAAAATGTTGATTTTAAACTAAAGCAAAACACATCGTTCTGCTGAGTCATTGGTTGACTAAATGGATGTGTGAACCTGTGTTAGTGTGCCTGAATGTTATTCTCCCTCTGAAACAGCCTTTTCTTTGGACACTTATTAATCGGGTTGTAAGATGATGGGTTATTTTTTTTTGCCAATAATGTGAATGAGAAACTTTTCCTGTGGGTTGAAGTAAGACCCTCTCAGCCAGATGTCTTCTGACGCAACCTTTCTCAGACTCTTTGTGTTTTCCCCGAAACCTCCAGTTTAACACAAGCTAAACTAAATTTAGCCTGCAGGCAGTGTGATGACTTGGCATTCTTCTGCTGTTTACAGAAGACATTTTGTCAATGTCTTTTCTGTCTGCTCGTGTGTGTATACTTTCTCAGCCCTCATTTCCTTACCTGCCTGCCCAACATTTGCATCCTCCAGCATTTCTTGGTCTGTCTGCATTATACAGGAGTGTGTGTGAAGGGGGGAAAGGAGAGAGTCATGCAGAAGACACCATAATCCTCCTAGTCTGCTTGTTGTCTCTAAACCTGCAGCTGATTAGATTAGAAAGTGATTTTAGCTCAGGTTAGTGTCAACAGGTTAAAGGATGAAGATAAAGGTTGCAAACAGCAGTGCAGGTTTGTTTCTGAAGCACTAAGATCAAACACGGCTATAAATTTTAGGTCTGATTAATTTGGTTTCCATTGCCTGATCTTACGGGGAAGATGGGTATAGAGGAAACAAATCCACTAATGCACAAAGGAATCGAGGTCTTTGTGGCCTGTGTCAGATAAGACTTGATATGGAGCTCTGGGAAACTGTAAACTAGTGTGACTTCCCAGACATGGTATGATAAGGAAGAAAAATAATCTGTCTGTTCTCTTCTGGTAGATATCATTACTGCTTTTCTGTTCAGGGCTAAAATCTACTGAATTATAGCAGCTTCCAGAATGTTCACAAACCCCTTCTGACACCAAGCAGCCCAGTTTATTTGCTTAATAAAGAGTGTGGGAAAGAGTTTTTTTAACAAAAAGAGAAGAAAAATGTATTTTAGCTCAAGCTGTATTTTAAACTAAACCTAACATAAAGATTGTACCACCTAAATCTAACCATGTGGTTAGACTGTAAACTGGTTAGGCAAACTGTAAATGACTGTTGTACTGCCAGTTCTGTTTGGAAAGTCCTGTGTTTAATGATGTCATCATCTTCCTCTTTATTTGGACCTTCTGGTTTCATTAACAATTTCTAGTTCATTGCATTTTCTAATAGAATAATTAATCAGACCACTTAGATTATAGGGCTTACAGCTTGTCTTAAAACCACAGTGACATAACTGAAACAACATCGGGTATCAGGTACATAACGATCTTCAATAGAGGGAATGCTTTGCTAATCAGCAGTGGGCATAAAAGCATGTGCTACCAACTTAAATGTTGCCTAAATGACTTACAGGATATTCTACAGTTCAATTCATAAGGTTACAAGTAGCTGGTAGTTTCTATTTGAGCTTTCTGTGCAGTAATATTTTATTGCTCTTTATTAACGGATCTCATGCTGCTGCAGATGTTGGCGGTGTTTTGAATCGGGCTTACAATAATTTACAGATGTCGTTACGTTACGGCTGCATCTCATAGGTGTACAGGAATGCATAGATGTTTGGGAGTCGCTCCCTTATTTGTTGTCGGAGACAGAGGTGTTTTTTTGGGAATGCGAGACGTCTGTCACTGTCTCTGGATTCCCCGTCCTGCTGAGATGTTCCTACATGCAAGCCAAGGCTACAAAGTTGTTTCTGCAAGTCTGTGTTTAAGCTAAACTGCGAGGTTTTTTGTTTACAGTGAAGAACATTTCAGCTCACCCGCCCTCCACAGCAACCCTTGCATTCTTTTTACTGGACGATTTATTATTTTTTAACTCTCTCTCCTCCCATTTTCACATTTTTGGCAGTTCATTAAAGTTGTTTTTGTCTTTGTAAATACCCGGAATGATTTCATAACCGCTCCATCCAAGCACAGGTTGGTCCTTGTCTTAACTTTAACATGACCTCAGTCAGCAGCGGCAAGTGAACCGTGCTGCTGTCGGTCTACGTGAAGGAACTGCACACAGGTCTCTTATAAACACGAACAGTAGCCATGTGAAGAAAATCCAGTTGGAAGCAAATCTCTTCAGCCTGTGACTCATTAAACATCATTTGATGGTCAAGAAGGCTCAAGCCTGATAAGCCTGTGTTAGGCTGAGTGGATGTGAGTCTGCAGTATAGTTTATAATTTACTGCTTTATTAGTAAAAGCATCACCTTTACAAATCTGTCTTATATATTCTTGGACTGACACTGAACCCAGTGAAAATCTCCTGTTTTTTTTGTAGTTTACATGGCATTTAGTCATTCTGTTTACTGTGTTCTGCTTAAGTCTTTCTGTGTCTCAACTACACACACACCCACATAGTGTAGCTCACGTGGACTCTGTCCCGAGCATAAGGCCAGACAGGTGGTGAGGTTTTGTGTCCAAGTCTGCTGCTGGGACTCGTACCACCTTCACTCTGCTCGAATCCATTTCCCCTCATGCCTTCTTTCCCTAAATGCATGTAAAATATACAACTTGTCATTCCCTTTAAGACCTCGAAGTCTTCCAGTGCGGTTTGTTTCGCTGAAATTTAAATGAAAAAGCTGTCTGCTGCTTAAGTGTCACTCTGTGTAGTTAGCCAAGAGTCCAAGAGCTGCATTTGCTTCATATTCCATAGCGACGTGTATTTATTTAACATAAATAGGAAGCGGTAAAAGCAGCCCAGGTACCTGTGGGCCAGATGGCAGTGAATACTCTGGGAGGCTTAAATCAGGCAGCATGTGCTTTGGGGCTTGGAAGCATGCGTTATGATTTAGCAAAGAGGCAGCTGCATTAAAAGCAGGAGAAAGATGGAGGAAAGGAAAGTTAGAAAAACCCCAGCAGCACTTTATGAGTAGGAATTTGATGAGGTGTAGATTGTTCCCTTTCACAGGAATGCAGGACCAGTCTATTTCACTGCTCTCTTTGATGTTTTACCCTCCTCTTTGCTGAATGTCTTCCCCACCCACTCCTACACACAGATTAATCTCCTTATGAACACGCACATACTTTAAACGCCCTCCTCCTCCTCCCCCTTAACCTCGACTTTCCTTGTGATCTTCCACAACATCTAAACGCTGGTGGTTTCTGAGGTTGAAGGTGCGAGTGTGCTTGCAGTTGGAGGTGCTTGGTAGTGGGTGATACCTGCAGCGAACCCTAAACCTGCGACGCGCTCCGCCCAACCACACAGGCCAGAGTGGAGCAGACAAGGGAGCTCCATTTAACTTGTCCCAGATGTTCATCTTGGCCTCAGTGTGTCACAGTGACTTCCAGTTAAATGAGTGAAGGCAGAGAGGGAATGCCTAATGTTACCCAGCGTATACTGCAAACACACGCAAAGGTTTCAGAGCTTTATCAGGTTTTATCAAACTAGTTTTTTTTTTTGTTCAAACCTCACCTGACCTTGTAATCCCATGATCTCTTTTCTTTTTTTTAATCTAACTGAAGCATGCAACCGGTACCAGTTCAGCCTAAACAGCGATTCCAAGTCTGCATGACTGTTAAAGCTTTAATCTTTTTTGCAACCCTTTGTGTGGAATGAGCAGGATAAAGGGCCTCACATAAATACAAATACAGGTAATGACTGCTTTACTTGCAGAGATTTTCTTTGGGTATTGTCAGATACTTATAAGTAGCCACTAGTGTAGTTCAATAGACAGTGATCTGAGTCTGGAGAATAATATCATTTGACAGCTAAAAGTTGTCTAATAAGAGCAACACATATCTTCTCTTTTCCATCCATCATTTTCATCATCATGTTTACTTCATCTGTAGGTTCAGAGAATCGCTGCTGCATGGTAGCTCCCAACCTTTCCAAACACCAAAGTAATTATCTGTAGCGAGTCATTGAACAAGCGTTGCCACAACTCATGCAAATGATGCAGAAAACATTTTGTAAACATGCATTGTTTTTGTTTTTTTGTTGGTTTTGCTCTTCTCACAGCCTCATCCTGAGCAGCATTTTGCTGAGCTCATCAGTCAGAATTAACATTTTCACTGCAAATGTAACAAAAACGTTTAAATACTCTACAACCCCATTTAAAATAGCCTGAAAAGGCTGTGAGGTCAAAGCGATTTACCTGTACAGGCAGAACAGTAGAAAGCATGACCCCTCTTTAACATGTTTTTACTAGTTAGGGATAAGAAATAATAGCATTATTCCTGTAATATGTAGCCTCTGAATGTGCAAACATATTGATGGAGCTTATATAAACAGCATGTGGATTTTGAAACTAGTCTAACTGGTAATGGATACCAGTGTCTGTTAAATATCTTCCCCAGAAATGTTGTAAACTTAAACCATAAAATGAATTAGAAACTGAAATAGTAAGGCAAAATTACAGTTCTATAGTAATCGTAATGTGTTTGAACTCATAGTAGTTTTTTATACTACATGAAGCAGCACACATGAACCAAATCAGAGACACGTCTAAGTTACTACTCGCACCTCCCAGTGCAGCCATCTGTTATAAACTTGTACTTTGATTGAGTTGATCCAAATTTCCACCCAGGCTCTTCCCCAACCTCCCCTGTAAGAATGTGAAATATGTTAGCATGTTTTTAAAAAAAGTCTTTATTCTGTCTGGATGCTTTTTCCATGTTGGTGTTAGTCAAATATCTTGGCAACAGGCTGAACCTAAACACACAGACCTCCCAGCCTCCCCAAAGGATACTGCTTGCTTTTCCGCATCTTGTATTTTATATTTAATACTCAGAAAAAGGAAAGCATGAGGAAGCTAGATGTTTCAGTTCAAGTACATTAGAAATGCTTTTATAAATTAACTTCTATTCACCTGATTTCACTGTATTTTGATGCATCTGAAATTCCTGCAGAGTCATGAAAACCAGCTACTCCTCCTGACCCCACACTATGATGACAGCCTGATACAAAATGCAGTTTGCGCTTCACAGAAAAATCTCTTTTCTAATGCCATGCACACAAAAAACCTGAAATGTGATAAGAGGGGGCTGCAATGCTTAACAGCGTTGTCCTGCAAGGCTCTGCTCTGTCATGTGATGTTTCAGCTCTCGATTCTTTCTGCCACAGTACTGGTGGGTTTGACTGGGGGGAAATTTCCCCATTCTCAAAGCGTGTGGTTGTGTGTGTGTGTGTGTGTGTGTGTGTGTGTGTGTGTGTGTGTGTGTGTGTGTGGGACCCAGGAATAAAGCAAACTGCCACAGCATCTAGTGACCTAATGCAAAAGGCAGCAGGGTCGAGCACTATTCACTATTCTCTGTATGCGCCTCATCGTCCCCCCTCCACTGTGATTGTGGTCTCTCCTGTCACTTAGCACTTTGTTATGCTTGAATGAAGACCATAATGGGGGCTGGAGGGGGTTGTTGGGGTGCAGGAATGTCAAATGCATAGATGGACTGTAGCCTGGTGTGTTTCAGACGGATCTATATGCTAAAGGTTACAGATTCCTTCTGTTCACTGGTGTAAACTGTTACTTCAGTAAATCCATAATCTTTTCATGAGTTTGGGTGAATTTTTTTCAAACCGTAAAATGACAATTGCAACTTTTTGGGAACTTTACAGACTGTTAAGTGAACATTTTACATGCCAGTGATAATTCTGCTACATGGCATGTTTTCTAAGCCATCTCTAGTAAATCCATACAATCGTTGTTTATTACGGGCATCAGAATCAAATAACGAACGCGTTCTGATGGCACACACTGTTTTGTTTATGCTTCAAAGTGTGCAGTGTGGATGTGTTTGCAAAAGGAGAAGTTGGATAAATATTTTCTTCAATAATAAATCCAAACAAATGGCCAACTGTGAAGTAGCATGTTCCGTGCCCTGGTGTCAGTGTAGTAGTGTGAAGCTGTGTGAAAGGGGTTGTGTGTGTTTTAGAGGCTCTCAGCTGGTCTGCAGAAGTTTGGGTTAAAAATATCCTTATCATGGTCATACATGTAAATGGCCACCGTAAAGCTGTAGGTAGTGTGCTGATGTTATTGCTTTAACTGTAAATGCAGTAAAAACTTTCCACTAATATAGTTGAGGTATACAGTTATTGATAGTTAAATATCTTGAAGTAGTGTATATGTGATTGTGATTAATGATACTGTGCAGTACATCCTACTCTTATTTACTAAACTTGCTATAGCTGATAGAAAACAGGTATTGTTTCTGTGTATTGTTTTTGCTTGGTACAACAAAGATTTTAAACATGTTGTGCCAGTTTTCACAAACCCCCTGTGTGAAATATCACACATAAATCTGGCCCCAAACACCTCTTCAAACATCATTAGTCTGAACTGAGTGGGGATCATGGTACATGCAGGCTGTTCGTGCTATGTTGCACACTACACAAAGCATTTTACTTTTTTTTAAAAATGGATTCACGCATTAAGCAAATTAATTTTCTCCATTTATGTTTTTGCACATTGCATAACCCCCTTTATTATTATTATTATTTGAAGCACCATGTTAGTGGTTGTTTCCTATCCCTTTGTTTTCATTAAAGGCGGTGGTGAATGTAAGAAGACCTGCCAGGAACAAGTGTGCAAAGATGTCTTAATGGTGGACCATAAAACTCTAAGATTCATGGCTTTTATTAGAGATTCTGGGAAAACATTTGTAGGGGTTTTAAAAAGTCTTGTTTTCACAGCTTTACTTAACTAGAGGTGGGCTTCACTGGAACAAAGATGATGTTTTTCTCTTTGTAAGCTAAAAACAGCATGAAGCATCTAACAGCAACTGCGAATTGGACTGAGAAACATTTAACAAGCTTCTTGTTCAGCTGATTGTTTTTTTTTTCCATAACTGTGAAAAAGCTTAACGCCATGCCGGTGGTGGATCACTTCACCCTAACGGTATCACGGCAGGCGTGAAGCCCACGCCTGTCGCAGGAAGTTATGCAGATCTTCAAGCCGCCCGGAGATATCTCTGACCACGGTAACCACCACATTCCTCCAGTGTCCGTTTGCAGACAAGCAGGCATCCGCAAATTGTTGAAGTCATCCAGAAGCTGTCTTTTCACCTCCGACCCCACCCGGGGGTTGGGTAAGAGGGTGTTTTCATGTGTCATGAAGTTGAAATTTTCATGACCTGGAATGGAATGCTTTTCAGTGATTACTATAAGAAAGAATTAAAGTTTCCACTGCTGATGTTCTGATATTAATAAATACCCAATCTCAGAGCTCACATTTCATTTCTTTCATTTTTTTTTTTTGAACTTTTATTATCAAACAAGAACATTACAATTACATAAAAACAGTTTTATCCTAAGACAGGGCCTTGATCCAAACAA
>JBAMHV010000018.1:13323744-13339178 GCA_037177535.1 Pseudomugil gertrudae
ATATATAATCAATCAAACTGACCGATAATGTCTTAAATATAGATAAAATAATCTATGTAGAATGTGACAGTTTACATGTAAGTCATGTCCTTTTGTTGACAGAGTGCGCAGGCGCAGTGTCTGGTTTTGTAACTAAAGGAGTAGTTTGTAAATTTACCTTCTTTAATGGGTCTATTTTTAAAGTTCGTTGAGCAGACGCCAAGAGAAATGCATTTTGGTCATTTGCAGAACGGCCTCAGAGAAAAAGATGCAGGCTGTCCATCTAGATCAGAGACCGAGGACGAACCTTTACTTCGTGAGAACCCAAGAAGGTTCGTCATCTTCCCCATCCAGTACCCGGATATCTGGAAGATGTACAAGCAGGCCCAGGCCTCTTTCTGGACAGTAGAGGAGGTGGGTGTGAATGTTTGATTCTCATTAGGTTGTCCTAAAGGTTCAGTTTAGAGTACATAAATGTGCTATCCACTACAATTATAAAACTAACCATTCATTGGTTTTGTATTAATAAATCACATCTGTAATAATCTGAAGTATGTTATCACTCAGGCATGCATATTGCAGCATGCAATAAATGTGCTTTAATTTACCGTTTAGTTTTCTGGGGAACGGTTGACTTTATAGCATCGCTTGCCACTGGTTAAATTCTGATTAATCCACAAACAGATGTTGTCTGTTTCAGGTTGATCTATCCAAAGATTTGGTACACTGGGATCGTTTGAAAGCTGAGGAAAAACACTTTGTCTCGCATGTCTTAGCCTTCTTTGCTGCCAGTGATGGTATTGTCAACGAGAACCTGGTAAGAATAAAACTGAGGGATGTAGATATCCCTCGGGTGCAACAAACGTCTCGTAGCTGTTTTAATGTACTAATATTCACATAATACGGGGCATGTGTGATAAGTTTAACTTCCTCCTGCTTTTAATCTGTGGTGTACACAAAATGAAATTAACTATTGCATTTATGTAAACCATGAATAAATAAGCTTAATGGGACTTGGCTGAGCTCTTAAATCTTAAATATAGCTCTTAAATATGCATCAGAATGATGCATTTGTTAGCATCCAGCGGCAGCTTGTGTGTGGTTTAACTGTTTTTTTTGCCACAACAGGTGCAGAGGTTCAGCCAGGAGGTGCAGATCCCTGAGGCACGGTCCTTCTATAGCTTCCAGATCCTCATAGAGACTGTTCACTCAGAGATGTACAGTATGCTCATCAACACCTACATCAGGGACCTAAAGCAGAGGTCAGTCACCTACGTGTTGCTGTTGTCTTTGTTTTATTTGTGTGAGTTTAGTGAGCTGCTTGTGTGAGAGATCTGTCTTATTTCCTGGAGTTAAAGCAAACGAGCACCTGTTTGTCTGGTTGATTTGATGTTATTTATTTCTTTTGCAATCCCAGCTGCAGTGGATGTAATATAGCCACAGATTTATAATGCTTAACACATGTTTGTTTATTCCGTGCATTCATCTATTTATTGCTTGTATCTGTTGCATATGTCCAAAGCTGCTTTAAGTCAACACTTTGTATCATGTTTGAATCAATATTTGATTAGTTCTTTAGATAAAAATGGTTAATAAGCATTAATATTTTGTGTCTCATGTCCAAAATAGAGTTTAAAACATAAAGAATAAGAGTAATAAACAGTTCACGTATGGTTTGTTGTTGTATCTCATTGAAAGAAGGAAAAGCTCCATATTGACTGCTGTCCTTTTTAAAATGGGTTTTTAGTTTATTTATTTTTATTAATCACATTTTGTGTATTATTATAGGGACTATTTATTCAATGCTATTCAGACCATGCCCTGTGTGCAACGAAAAGCAGACTGGGCCCTCCAGTGGATAAATGACAACAAATCCACATTCGGTAAGAACAAGTTGACATTCTAGACACGGTGCAAAAAACGTAATATATTGAGTAACTCTGGCCTGGAGCTATTTCCCCTTATAGTCAGTTAATGGTAGCTGTAACTTTGTGTGCTCAGGAGAGCGACTTGTAGCTTTTGCAGCTGTGGAGGGCATCTTCTTCTCTGGCTCATTCGCTGCCATCTACTGGCTGAAGAAGAGAGGCCTCATGCCCGGCCTTACCTACTCCAACGAGCTCATCAGCAGAGATGAGGTGAGTTTGATTCGCACAAACCAAGGATCTATGTGATATGATCAGAATGTATATTTTCCTTGTGTGTGCAGAGTTTAGCTGGTTATTGGTTTCCTAATTTGAATGCAGGTTATCCGCGTAACACAACACATAACATAAAACATGGCGATCTTACTCACTGCTGCTGGATGATGCTGAGCAGGCTTATTTTACCTGGATGATTTTTACTTGACACACTATGACAAACACATTTTCTCAGTATGTTTAGAGTGCAACATTCTCTCTGGTCTGAGTACAGTGTTGCTTTATTCTTATGAATTGTAGCTGTAACAGCGCTAACCAGCACACCACAGATTTCATTATGGTGCTTAATGTAAACATGCTTTATCCACATGCAGCACCTAGGCCATCCACTAATATAGTGATGAGCAAAGGTATCGTATAAAAAGTTTAAGTTGTTGGTAATTCAGTTGTTTGTGTTGTTTTCATTTCCAGGGTCTGCACTGTAACTTCGCCTGCCTTCTGTACAGCTACCTGGTGAATAAGCCATCAGAGGACCGGGTGAAGGACATCATCATCAAAGCTGTTAGCATCGAGCAGGTCGGGTGGAAAAGCAAACTTCACATTACAAATCAATTATGTTTTTATATTGTGATTAGCAGTTCAATAATATTCCATTTTATTTTCTATTTGAAATAACTTGGACTTTGTCACAACAGGAAATAAATAACTCTTTGTTTTGTGATGCAGGAGTTTTTAACAGAGGCTCTTCCTGTTGATCTGATTGGAATCAATTGTCCACTGATGAAGCAGTACATCGAGTTTGTGGCTGATCGCCTTCTCGCTGATCTCGGACTGGTCAAGGTATTTAAATGTTCATAGAAAATATGTAAATGAGGCCAGTAAGTCAGTCGTCATCAAATGAAATGTTATAGCTGTACAGCAGCGGTGTTCAAAGTCAGTCATCGAGGGCAGAGTGCTGCTGGGTTTCACTCTGCTTCAACAGCAGCTTCTTCAGGTCACTGGTGATCCAGGGTTTGTTTGTAGGGGAAGCACCTCACTGTTTTTGTTTATATAATCTGTCACACACTCAGTTAAGGTGTTGATGTCATCTCCATGAGGTTCACAGAGGACAGGAAGCACCATCTCAGAGCATCCTCAGCATCATCAGACCAGGTTTTAATCATCTTTCTAATGACAGGTTGTTGCTGAACGATGGGCTTATAGGAGGAGGTGGGAAGAACCAGATTATAGTCAGATCTTCCTAAAGCAGTGACGTGTCCAGGATGACACGTCAGGTGCAACTCCACCTCCCTTTAGTTCCCCACTGAGTTGTTCACACGGACCGTCATGAAGCCGTGTACAGACTCATTACAGTCTGGGATGTGTTCATGCAGCCACGTCTCAGTGAACTGCACTCTGTATTCTTTCTGTAAACTAGTTAGCACCTGGAGCTCATCAATTTAGTTAGCTAGTGATCACACGTTACCCATCGCAACAGTTGGAAGAAACAGTTTAATGCTCAGTTATGTTTACATGAAACATGTGAAGTTCTGGATTACTCATTCATTTGAGTTAGGTGTGTAGGTGTGTACTTTAACCTGCAGGATCGAGGACCACAGCTGGAACACCTCTGTACACCACTGGACTCTAAATAACCGTTTTCTTTGATAAAATGAAGATGATGTGTGCTTTACACATTATTTCACATAACAATCACATGACTGATGGATTCTGTTTAACGTTGATGACTTGGACAACGTGTTGAATGTAATGAACCTTTTTCTCTGTTCTTTTATTTAAGGTTTACAAAGCCGAGAATCCATTCGACTTCATGGAGTCCATTTCCCTAGAGGGGAAAACAAACTTCTTTGAGAAAAGGGTTGCAGAGTATCAGAGATTTGGCGTGATGTCAAACATGATGGACGGTGAATTCACTCTGGATGCAGACTTCTGAAACTGAGATGATGCTGTTACATATTTGTTGCATTTAATAGATTTGTTTTGGTAAAGCAAATATTGGGAAATACACCCACATCCTGTCCGCTTGTGTCTCTGTCATACGAGTTACAGAATTACGCTTTCAGTAAGTTTATTAATGGAAAAGAGAACAAATGACAAGCTCAACTTCTGACCTGTAGCTTTTTAAAATGTCACATACTGCAAGTGTTTTAGGTTTATCCTGGTAAATGAGTTGTGTTGCTCCTTAGTGGGCACTTATGGGTGGTGAGTTGTTTTGTATTCCCCTGATGATGTAAAGAAACTTTATTTATTCACACTTTTATCTCTTCAATAAAATTTTGTAAATAAGTTTTATTTATTTCATAGAAAAATAGTAAGTGTGATGAAAGTGGATGCAGCTGAGAATCTGCATCAGCTTTATATCACTAGCTGGATTTATACCTGATGCAGGTGCATGATCTGCCACAAAATCTCTTATCGAGACGAGCTTATTCATAACCAGGAATATATATTTTTTACATGCATTTCCTCGTGTTTCTTCCAGCAGTGGGATTAGATTAGCCACTCCTCCAGTAGCACGCGGATGCTGGATACTTGGAAATGAAAGCTAACAGCTAGTGTTTGTAAAGATGGCTGAGGACTTGAAGGATTTTGCGCTGGAGAAAGCAGAAGTGCTATCAGGCCTTTTAAAGGAGCTTGCATCTTCGGGACAAGGCTATGTTCGGACCCAGTTTGGAGTGGACCTGGGTCTGAAGCCCGAGCTGTACCAGACGTGGGTTATCCTGTGTACGGCTGCGGCGGCTCTCCTGCTTCTGCTCGGTGTGTCCTGGGCCGCTGTCTGCAGCGGTTTGCTCTCCGGGAAAAAGCGGGGATCCCCGGTCACCCACGGTGGCAGTGAGCCTGACAAGGCTAACTTTATTAAAAGTACCAAACCGGAGGAGCAGAGAAGGAAGAACAAAAAGAAACCCACTGAAAAGGTATGCATTATTATCGAGCTGTCGCTTCACAGTGACTCAGTCAAAACAAGTTCTCATGAAGGTAAACGACGCTCAACAAAGGTGGTCACTCTTTTTAGCGTCTCTAAATTAAGCTAGCTATTAATTAACTGATAAGTCATATTATGTGGCGCTCTTAGCACACTTTATTTAAACAAAATACACAAATCATTCAGGGGACAAACAATTTGACCCACGTATGAATGAAAAATAAAACCAGTTAGCTGTGTATGCTACATATGAGCGTATTAATGGATGCAAACTTTAGCTATGTAGCTAACTGACACGTCATTACTTAGATTATGAGTCAACGCACATTACGGTAACACCTCTTAAACCAACATTTTACCTTCATAAGTGATTACATCACCTACAAAACCCATTTAACCAGTTTGACATCATTTATGTAATCCAATATCTGTTACTTTTTTCAATTAAATGATTTCAAGCACACCTGCATACAGCACTATGAGGTTGTCCCAGATTTAACAACAATTTGAGAAAAAACTATTTAAAACATTGCTATAAGGTAGTAACTACCAATAAAAACTCACATACATTTAGTTAAAGGTTGTCTTTTGCATAGATATGCTCTTGCAGCAGTTTGGTGATAATGATGAAAAAGGAGGACCGGTTTTAAGGTATCAGGAATTTATGAGCTATATTATTATTTTGTAAGTACAATAAAAACAAATGAGTTGACTGAAGCTAAGGCCTAATATTTTTGTTATTTTACTGGATTGTGCTGGTGTTAAAATGTCTCTCCAGAAGGCTCAATCCAATGGACATCCGGTGACGGTGGCTCAAGAGGAAGTTAAAGTGATCGAGTCAGTTTCCAAACTACCACCACAGATTAAAGCTGTAAAGGTATGGCGTAATTTGAGGGGATCTGAATCTTTTTTTTCCCATTTTTTTTCCAAGACAGCATAACTTAAAGTTTTATTTCTCAGGTACAGGAGGTACAGGAGGTACAGGCTCCAGTGCAGGTGAAAAAGAACAAAAAGAAACCGAAGCCAGATGTGAAACCACTTAAGCACGTGTCCACTAATGATGGGAAAGAACTAGATGATGGTAACTCGGCTTTTGCAGGGGACCTTTCTTAATAACTTCTCATTTAACAGTTATGTTTATCCTGTGCATTTGTTAGACTTGTTAAGTGTTGCATAAGCATTATGTGGTGATTTATAGGTATGTGTGTTTGTCAGGTGCGTGGGAGACCAAAGTCAGCAACCGAGAAAAGAGGCAGCAGCGCAAGAAGGAAAAAGGTCCCGAGGACTCGGGTGGTCCAGGAGCTGTGGAAACTCCTAAACCCCACGTGGAGGCTCCTGTGGCCTCAGCTCCCTTAAAGAAGAGCAGAGGAAACCATGGTATGCATCTGCTAAAGATGAGATTCATTTAGCGTACTTTTGCTGATATACACAACTGAAAAATAAATATTTTGTTTGTTTCTTTTACTCGGGAAGCCCAAGCATGGTATGGAATCACAAATTGGCTAGCATAGATCATTCACACAAGATTAAGAGAGTATGTACATGGTCAGAATGTGAATAATACATATTTTCTGATACCACCCCCCCTAGATTCCCAGCTTTCAAGAGCAACCACAAAGGGTGATGGAGCCAGAGGAGCTGGTAAAGACTAATTCACACCACTATAATATATGGCTGTTCCCTTTAACTTTAGTTTGGAGTTTAAGTCTAACATTAGTCTTCCAAACACTAACATTCAGTTAACATGTATACAAAACTGCTGCTGACTGACTTCATGTCTCTTGTTATAACTTTCAGTATCCTCCACCTGGAGAGAAGAGCCTTCGGTGAATGGTGGAGGCTGGTCCGACATGTCTTTGAAGCTTTCAGGTCAGATGGCTTCTATGGAGAAAGCCAAATGGAGCTCCCTATCTTCAGCTACACATTACAGGCCCCAGCCTGAACCCCAGCCCTGGGTTCAGGATTCACAAGGTACTCTGTCCTACATTCATTCATACTAAAACAGTTTCATGCAACATTGTTTTTGCAAGCTTCATACATATCTTTTAGCATCATGCAAAGACATGATAATAAAGATACTATATTAATATTTATAATGAATAACGGCAAATAATTTGAGGGTTTAATCACCTGTTGCACATAAGAGGGCTGAAAAATCCCACTTCTGCATGCTGGTTGATTGCAGAACATGCACATAAGTATAGTATAAGTGGACAGTATAGCTGCACAATATATCAATTGAGCATAGTCACATTAGAGGTTCTGCAATGTAGGAGGCAAATAAACTCAGTATGTTTGTTTATGAACTCGCTGACCTGGATGGGAGCACAACCTTTTCTTATTCCAATGCGAGTAGGCTTTCAAAAAACAGGATGGAACAAAACATTTGCAAAGGACCTAGCGTAATAAAAGATAATGAGAAAAACTCCCAAATACAGACAAAAACCGTGATATTCACAAAAAGACATAAGATCAGTGCAGCTTACTTGGACAATACTGTGCATCTGTAGTGGAATGAATTCCTTATGGATACACCTGGTTTTTCCTATTGTTTCAAGTCAATATATCTGCATTTAATTAGTCTCTTGCTTATTTTTCCACACATTTTGAGTATTAAGTGGATTTTTCAGAATAAATGGCATTTTTTGTGCAAATGTTCCAGTTTTTAGCACGACGCGTAGTGCTGCTGCTTACTGTACTGTAACAACAAAGCTTCTGTTCTAGTGTTTAACAGAGAATACACATAGTCACATTCTTATCTCAGTTCTTGTTTGTTAATGCCAAACCGGAGCTGCCACATGTGTGTTGGATTACCAATCCAAGGCTGTAATCTGTCTCTTTGTGCTGCCATCATCAGCGTGGAGCAGCATCGATGGCCGGATAAAGACCGGCCCCCGTCCCGTGTCTTTCTCCATGCTTGGACTAAAAAGTAGAGGTTAGTACTGTGATTAACTGTCACAGATCAATACTTTTTCCCTTTTCCCCTGACGCCAGTGTTTTTGCTGTTGCACAGCTCATTTACTTCCCTTCTCTCTCTTATAGATAAACTGTCAAATCCATCTGAGCTGCAGTGGGAGAATCAACCCAATGTTGAAGATGAATGGTCAGGATTCAGTAAGTAATCACACCTTCCCAAACACCCGCTCAGGGTCTATGTGAAGTTTTATTTACTAGCTTCCATCTGTGCATTGTTTTAGACGGCTTGTCAGCAGCAGATCCAAGTTCGGACTGGAACGCCCCAGTTGAACACTGGGGAAACTACGAAGAACCTGAGGGATATGAGGTTTCAGCTCCTCGGCAGAGGGATCAGCCTGTCCCTAATAAGGTTTTACATCTTCACTTTCACATTTCTGTTGTGAATACATTTACAAATGACCAGGAGACGTTATGTTTGGGATTATAGGTATCAGATGATGAAAACAACCCAGACGATCCCTCTGGAGGAGCCAAATCTAAAAAGAGAAGAAAGAAGAAGAAAACAGAGGAGGAGGCTGCGTCTGATGCTCAGGCATGAAACAATAAGATTTCATCCTGCAAAACTTTATATAATTTCTTTTATATTAAATTAGCCATTGTTTAGCCAGTTTTAATGTAACTCTGATGGATTTGTTTGATTGTAGATGGCAAGTACAGTAAACTCTGTCACCAAAGGACAAGAGGTTCCTGTGCTGCCTACTAAAAAGCAGAATCCCAGCATATCGTCCTCTCAGAGTAGGTTTCTGCACATTTTTAAGGGAATAACAGAACAAATCCTTAAAAAGAGAAATATTCAAGTTAAAGTTAAAGTTGTCAGGTATTGAACAGTTGTCATTTATCTCTGCAGAGAAGTCTGAGCCGACTGTTGAGCCCCCGAAGCCCGCCCAGAGGAAAAAAGTCAGAAGGGAAACTTAAACATCACAGGTCTACAAAAGAATATGCAAATGATTGTTAATGTGTCACATGCAATAATTACCAGGTACAGTTTATTTCTGAGTCAGAGCAGCGAAATGAGCAGCAGATAAAACCTGCTTGGATAAATACTGTATAATGATGAAATGTGGTCCTATGGACTGATAGCTTAACGACTTTTGCACTATTTGCTACACTGTCCACCACAGTGGAATTCCTGGTGACATTTTAGGGAAGGTACATGTTTAATGGCTTCAAAGGTGTTTTCTTTTCTTCCTACTCGAGTGTATGTAATTATCAACCCAAAACTTCAAAGCGGGTTTTATTTGTATCCTATGATAGCGAAAGAACAATGCATTTTCCCCTAATTCATGCACTTTGATTTGACTGCCATGCTGCCATGCGCCACCAGGGGGCAGTGTACTCTACAGTTAATTAATGTTGGGTAAAAACATTGAGTGGTAGCACATGTAGTCCCTTTAGTTTGATCATCATCACCACTATTATTACAATCTTTATCTGATTAGACTGCACGTTATTTTGTTAATACTTCGTTGTGCACTCTGTATAATTTCTCTAAAACTTCCATTGTTGTTAGAAAGAGACGCCATATGTACAGAGAGTAAGAGCCTTATCCAGCTCTGTAATCACACTGTGCAAAAGGCTGTACTGGGTTTCTTTTCCTGTGGATGAGTTGTTTTATTACCTTTTGCTGGATGCAAATTTTGTTTTATATTATTTGTTTGGTGGTAAGGTTGTTCCTGACTTCCAAGACTGATGATTGGAGAAGACGTTTTTGACTAAGAATGGAGACATCCATACAGATGTGACTTAGTACAGCTTTAATTCCACGTTGTTTGTATTCTCGAGACATTCAGACAGACTAACATGCATATGCACACTGTTACACACACATCTAAAAGGAATTTAATTCCATTGCCTTAACCTGTAGTTGTATAGAAAGTGCATTGGAGTCATTTTTATAGTTTCCATCCATTTGCCAGTTTTGATGTCTGAACTGATTTTATTTGCATGAATTGATAATAGTATTGTGTACATGAAATAATATGATCAGTCTTTTGCTTTAACTGTTGGTAGTTGCTGTTTGAGTATCACTCTGTATAAAAAGAAGAAGCACTGTAATACCTTTCTGTCCAGAGACAATTTGCAGCTGTTTTTAGGATTTTCTCTGGCCATCCAGGAGAACTATAACTATTTCTTTCTTTTTTATAGTGGGAGAGTCTTAGTGCATTAAGGTGTCAATCAACTGGTTTTGGTTGTCGTTTTTTTTAAGACCTGATGGATCAAAATCCCAGTGTCACTGTGGCTTCAGGTGCCCTCTTGTTCACTTTTTACTGATGAGTAAAATGGTTCTGTCAATGTATTTATATATTTGTCTCTCTGAAATGTTTTTGTGGATGATTTTGTTAATTGAGAACATACAAATGATATTTATATGTTTGTATGGTAAATATGACAGTTAAATGAGAAATGCTTGATATCATCTTGTTGTGAATTTTTATTTTCTGTTGCTGAAAAAACATTTTCAGGGGCCTCTCTGTTCCTAAAATGTACACATCTAACTACTCGTGCAAGTTGGAGCTGGAAGAATACAGACGATCCAGGAGAAGCACCATAAAACATATTCCTTTTTTTATTCATTCATTCATTTTCTTGAAGGCTTAATCCATTTTAGGATTGCAGGGAAGCTGGAGCCTATCACAGCAAGTAGCAGGCGAGACGCCGGGTACATCCTGGACTGGTCGCTGGTCCATCACAGAGACAAACAACCAGCCATGCCACACTCACACCTAGGGACAATTAACCAAGCACCCATGTCTGAATGGCGGGAGGACGCTGGAGTACCTGGAGAACCCATGCATGCACTGGGAGAACATGCTCACACTCGTTTTTTTTTATGTTTTATCACTGTGCCTGATGCCCTTTTTATTATTGGAATCATCTCAAAGCCACCATAAATACTTTATGTTGTGCAGATTTGTGTCAGGCCTGTGTTAGGCCCTGCATACACTTACCCTCCCGAAGCAAAACCACTGCCTCAGTCAATGTGGTCAGGCAGTCGCGTGGCAGCTCCCAGAACCTGACCTCCTTCGCTTCTCTCTCTCTGTCTCTTATCTCGGGCCATTTAGGATTTACCAGCTTTTAATCTCTGATCATGTCTGGCTCAATGTGCATTCAGCTACAGTTCTGTGAGGTCTCACGTTTTCCATTCATCCCCGTTGAGTGATTTTAGTCCTCGCTTTTTCTATGCACATAAAAGGCAGATATATAAATAGAGCAGGTCGCTCTGATGAGTGGAACCGGTTTCCTGAAACCCTCCTGTGTGAAACACAGCTGCATTCCTGAAATAAGTAATAACATGACAAACTTTGCATAAAAAGAGCAAACCTGTTCTCCTAAGCATCATCTGTAGTTTCCAGTAACCATATGAGATTATAAGGCTTTGAAGCTGTTACATTGGAACGCTGTCTGCAAAGACAACACACATTTTAAATGCTCTACAAAGCTGGAAAATGAATCATGAGATTGCGATCATGTCTCTTTATTCTGCGTGAGCATTTAAAGAGGTAGCCGTCGTGTCATGGGCGGAAAGGAAAATCCCCAATCTGAATGACGTGGTCCAACCATCAGAGCTTAGAGCCGTGCTCGCTGGTGGCCCATCTGTCGGGCTTGGTCCGGGATGTTTGCACAGAGAGACTATCTGACCTCTTGCTCAACAAAACACATCAATCTGGAACTGCTGCGTCCTGTTTGGAGACCTTTTTTAATGTATGTTAGTTTGGTGTCTGATTTTAAGAGAATCCAAAAACTATAAACAATATCTGCCTAACTTCAAAATACCTTAAAATAACTTAAAATAAAACAAACATTTTTTTTGTATTTCATCTGTGAACCTGTTCAATATTTGTATGAAAATTAGTATCTATTCACATCACAAATAGCACCACAACAACATAACATTTACTCTCCTGGTCAAAATGATTACCCCCTAAATTCACATTAAATTATTTAGGATATAAATAGTTATTATTAAATAAAACAAATGCATCATACTTCACATTACACACTCCCTCAAAAACCTTATTTCAGCCTAAACTTTTATCTTCTGATGCAAATCATTGTAAAAGATTTCTTTAGACACACTGAATACCTTTTGGTCCTGGAAGCTAAGAAGCATTTATACATAATCATTTAAAAAAGACAACTTTTAGACGTCCTTATCTCATCCGTATGGACTTTACTTGGACTTGATAAGCAAACTGATGATTTTTTTAAACTGTGCTGCAAAAATATCCTTCACTTGTTAATTAATGTGAATAACATTTTAAAGTCTGTTTTTTTCCTTTAAATTTATGACCTAACACAGTTATTTAATGTTTCCTATGTGTTTTGTATTACTATAAATAAGTAAATTGTGTACACATCCTCAGGAGTACATGATTGTTGATGAAGTAAAGTTAATTTCTGAGTGTTATGAAGAGGAAAACTTTACATGGTGATTTTATGTTAAATATTTCTGGATGTTTTCAGAGCTTTCCCTCCTCCTCTTCATCATCATCATCATCATCATCATCTCTGATCTTGGTGAAAATCCTCCGGTGGTCACGTGACGCGGGGATAAACCAGATTAACGGCTCTGTCTGAGCCACTCGCGGAAACAAGCAAACAAACGCTGGATGTCGCGCGCGCTGTTCCATCTTTTCCTCATATTTACAACAAAACAGTCTTTTTGGGTTGTTTTTTTTACCCGGACAGGATTCATGAATTAAGTGAAACATTGACTGGGTGTTAAAGATGATTTCACCGTGGGACCGGTGGTACTCGACGAGCTGCTGTCTTTGCTGCCATGTCCGGACGGGAACCATCATTCTGGGAATCTGGTACATGGTGAGTCGGTGTAAATGTGTCGGAATGAGGGTAAAAATACGCAGCTTACGTTGTTTTCTTACTTTACTCTGACTGGGTTGAGTTTCATAGCAGTAGCTTGCTAACTACACCTGCTCATTTGTGTTGCAATTTGCCATTTTCAGGACTGAAATATCTCACAGCTCAGTCATCACCAACCTTACTACATGGCCTTAAAAATGTATTTTTACCAAATATAAACATTAAATTAAACGCAAACCCTTATTCGTTACCGTACAATACAATATTATTCTATACAGTATGACTCCTAACCACCTAAATGATCCCAATATGTTTATTATTTACTAAATAGGGGACATTACTGTTTGTTTAAATTAAAAACCCACATGATGTCCTACAGTTTTACACATAAGCCTGATAAATATTGACCTTTTTGGAAGCGTATTGATTCTTGTATTAATCATCATGTAGAGCCAGATATAAACAGATAACCTTTAAGTTTCCCACCATAATGTCTGAAAACGGTGACATAATTACTCCTGAACCTTAGAGAAAAACACACAGACAGGATTTTATCAGTGGTACTTTCATAGTAACCATATGGTACAGTACAACATACCTGAAGCAATGGGTCAGGGAGAGTAGGCTTTTTTAATGAGCTTAAGAATAGTTTTGTTTAAAAATAATAATTTTCTGACATTTTCATGACCAGATTAGTTATTCCCTCCATTTGTATGTTTGTCCATCTGTTTGCAACATAACTCCAAAAAGTTATGGATGGATTTTGATTAAATATCAGATCTGGGACAGGTGATTAATATTCTGAGCTGATCTGGATCAAGGAATTTTCTTAAAGTTTATCATTAGGAGATAGGGCTGTTTTCCACTCAGATTGCATGGGTATGTTTTTATGTTTTTATTAAAATAGAGAAATAAAATGTAGGACTAATGTTTTGGGGTGTAAGTTACGATATGCTGGGCGGTGTGGTGGGGGTCTGCGCTCTCTGAGTGCTTTTCTATTTGGCAAAGTCATCTGGAGCACAATACTGACGTGTTAGCTGTACTGGATGATAAACTTTAAGATGAAATAAAGGCTTTTGATCATAATTACCCCAAGCTGGCAGGTCATGCATGTTGTGGTAACTGTGTGAGAGTAAGCATCATTTAGAAGCAAGTTGATTGTATTTGTAGTTTTCTTATAACCCGCTAGGCCACTAAGACATTATGTTTGATGAGACTACATAAGAAACTTGATTTTAATCAGCTGGAAAATAAATGTGTACGTATTGGTGCTTGCATCAACAATCTGCTTAATACATAAAACAAAAGCTAACTGCTCCTATTATGAATTTATATATAATCATATCCAATCTTCATACGACATTGCAGCTCATAGAATAGCTTTATTATTTATTATCTTTAAGTTAACTCATTTATTTGTTTATTGCTTAACCCATATGTACTAATATTTAATTTTTATACCCATAGATTACACATTTGCATGCATAACCCATTTAAGCTTTAGTTTTACATGACTCAAACTTCTTTTTTCTGCATAAAGCTGTTTTCAATCACTGCATTATAAGGAAAAAAAACTATTATGATGTAATGCTATTAGTCCCTCTGCTTTGCCGTACCATCTGAAGATTCACCCAAAGACACAATTTTATATTGATAAAGCTTTTCTTTCTTCCTTAGCTCATAAATGCAGTGGTCCTACTCATCCTGTTGTCGGCTCTTAATGACCCAATACAGTACCGCTACCACCTTACCAGCTCTGAGCTGGGAACTGACATTGATGTCATGGACGATGCAAGTGAGTGCAACATATCAGAGATGGGTCATGAAGCTTTGATTTAGTGTTGTAGCATTGACCACACATTTCAGGAAGAGCAGGACTGTGTCCAGTGAAAACCAATTCCAGTGCTTAGTTCCCAGTAAACATAATTCTTTATATCTCAGTAACAGCAGTGGATAGATGTAGCACATGTTTAGCCAGAGAAATGAAGTGCTATGTGACCTCGCAGCACTAGAATCACCATTTCCCTCGTTTTTTTTTGTTTTTTTTTTTGCCCACCACTTCTTTTGTGGGGATGCTGCCCTCAGCACGGACACAGCTGAGTAAGCTAGGCATAAAGAACAAATCTGAGTGCATGTGTATTTTCAGTGCTTCCTTCCAGCGGCCATCATCATCACAGTCACTTCTGGAAGGCTTCAGACGCTGTTACTGGCAGCTGATTAAAAATGACTGCTCTAATTCAACATTAGATTAAAATCTCCCTCACATGGTATCTATGATTGTAAATGCAGCATTTAAAGACTGGGTCAGTGGGAGAGGATGGAAACAAGCTTTCAGAGTAAGAGCTTGGATCACGTCACATTTTCACTGTTCGTTTGTGTAGAAGTGTGCACTGATTGGGTCGGTGGCATTAGCATTGTATTTATGTGTGTATGTGTTTTTTTTTATCTACAAAATGAATTAATTTGTGTCTCTAATGAAAGAGCACATGCTTAGACACAAGCCGTCATTTCCTGCTGTAGGACTTAAAGGAGAACTTCACTTTTTTTTAACCTGGGGTCTGTTGTCATATTTCCTTCCATACATGTGAGTGATGTAG
>JBAMHV010000018.1:13361000-13374611 GCA_037177535.1 Pseudomugil gertrudae
AATTCTCAGAGCAGTCCACAAATTGGGGTATATTTCAGACAGTTCAGCTTCATGAATGAAAGAAAGCAGTTTAAATTGGGACACTGGTTTTGATGGCAGGTCTGGCAGGTTCTTCAGCTCCTGTACAAGCTCTTTTCCATCCAAGTCAGAATGACCATTGCTTTGCAATGCAGCACTTAGAGCTTCACACTGTTTTGTCATCTCTGCATCTGTGAGACTTTGGAAACTAGAGAGCACACCAAACTTCTCTCCAACACTTTGCAAGGTGGAAAATCTCTCTTTAAGTGCTGATGTTGCTGAATCCACAGCAACATTGAAGAATTCAACCTCAAGTTTCTTCAGTGCATCAGTTAGTGGCTCTTCAAAAGATTCATATGAAAAGTGCCGCTGTGTGGACCATAGCCTTTTCTGTTTTAGAATAGCCTCTGTGTTCATGTCCTCACACATGTCCTTGGCAGACATCTGTGCAGACACAAAGCCTTTTTCCCTGTAATTGCAGAGAGCACTCTCTGCTTTTTGGAGGAGACCAACTGCAATGTCCACATTCATGGTGGGAGATTGCATGGCCTTGCTGACATGCTGGATCTGGCTCAAAATGTCATACCACACCACTGTGCAAATGCTGAAGCGGTAAGACCCCACTTCCTCTGACAGGGACTGGGCTTCAATCTTTATTGCAGGGTCTTTTGTGTGGTCTCTAATCTCAATCAGTGCCTCTCTTACTGCAGATGCCTGATACCTCATGGGCTCAACACTCTTTATTTTGCTTTCCCACCTTGTTTCACCTTGCAACAAACACATATACATGAAGCAACTGCACTTGGCATAAACATGAAGACCATAGACATTGACTAAAGACAGACAGCAACAACACAGAACATCAACATCTACACATATAACATAAACTTTATTTTGGCACAAATGGAACCTCATACCAGTGACACAGCACCAGAGCAACTGGGGGTTCAGTGTCGACATGTGGATGCCAGAGCCGGGATTTGAACCACTAACTTGCTGGTTAGGAAATAACCCGCTACTACATGCGCCACAGCCACCCTATGTCGCATGTAGTTGCGTACCTGTATTAAGTGCTAGCTTCTTTAAATAACAGACACCATCAGCAGGTGAAAGGCTTCCATACAGTTGTTTTTAGAACAGAGTTGGACTTTGCCATTGAGTAAACACGGGTGTAAGAAGCTTTCTGCACCAAGGATGCACGCGCATATCGCTGACTTTCCCAGAGTTGGTAAACATTACAAGGGGTCTATAGCACCTAACTTTTCACTTTTAAAGTTTATCTATCAAACTTACAACTATCTAGCCTCTAAAGCAGATGTTTATAGATGTTATCTCCTCACAGATTCGACTGGCTCTGTTGGATGAAAACTACATTCACACCCCTGAACATTTTGTGACTATTTTATGCAGTCCTGCCAAGTACCACCACCCAAAACAAACATCCAGATCTTGCAATAAAAAAAATAAAAAAAATTGACCCTCTTATATATAATTCGTTCACGGCAGGGCCAGCTGTGCACGCCACTGTGTCTGTGTCTTTAACACTCCAGAGTTTCTCTAGCAGGCTTGCAACCACTGCTGCAGTCAGTTTCATACAAGGTATGGTAATGGATTTAAGTAAAGTAACATTTGCCTTCTCCATTAAAAATACACAGCACACTAATCCTTCACAATCGTGCTGTAACTGTAAGGTTTTTGTTCCAAAAACTTCCTGACTTGCATTGCTGCAGTGGTGCAGCTACCCCAAAGTCTAGTGGTTTTCTATTCTATTGTGATTTGGCAGACACTTTTATCTAAAGTGACTTACATATGATAAGCAGTCATTTTAACCATAGCTGTTAACCTAACATGCATGTCTTGTGGAGACATGGGGAGAACATGTAAACTCCAAAGACCACTGGACAAACCTCCCCAGCCCATAGGCTCAAGCCAACGACCCTCGTCTTATGAGGCCACAGCGCATAACCACTGCTCCACCATGCTGCCCATGTTAAGCATCAGTTAACTCTAAAATCCCTTCCCATCATACCATTCTGTCCATTCCTGTGGAAGATATTGCAGCAGAGGGTCATCCCAAACCACTTCCGTTCTGCTCAAAGTTTGAAGGACTCCCTTTGCAACAAGTATAACTAGCACCAAAAAACCCAGGGGATCATAGATTGAGCTTACAATTGATAAAACTCCCCTTCTAGTCAAAGGTATGTCTTTAAGTTTGATGTTAAATTTGAACAGATCAGACTGAAAACCCCTATGCACGCTCCACTGACAAACAGTCACTGTCCATAGCCCGGTTCTTCATCTGTGGAACTTTTGTGCTGTGGGATAGGAGCAAGGATGTTACATTGGTTGGTAATCCATCTGAGGAGTTGGAAGCCTCCTTTTTTGCAAAGAGCACAGAGTCCATGGCATAATACAAACACAGTTGCCTCCTCTTCAGATCTCACTGAGACTAAACAGTCGTCCACATTGAAGTTGAGCAGGACGTGGTCCATCAAATGAAATCTGAACAGCAGCTGATTATCCTCTTAAACAATGCAAAACTTTGCACAGTTTGGAGACAATGTGGCACCAAACAGAGGATGTACCCCAGAGGATCTTGCATATGGTCTCGTTTTACTGCCACAGAAATTGCAACTGGTCAGAATCAGATGGTGGTACTCTGTCCTGATAAAGCATAGCTTCAATATCCACCACGATGACAACAGGCTCCCTTCTGAACCTGGTGATGACACAAAATCAGCAAACTGGTGAGGTCAGGACCTTGTAAAAGTTAAGCATTCAGTAAATTCCCTCTAAACGTAGCACCATAGTCCAATACAACACTTATCTTCTGAGGATGGTAGACTCCGTGGTGTGGTATTTACCAAACCCTTCTGTCGCTTTGTTCAAGATCTTCAACTCTCTCTGCTCTTAATTATGCCATTCATTAAATGCATGTAACCAGAATGGTACTTATGGTCTTTAATATTTCTCCTTTGTAACATCAAAGCATGCTGTTCTGGCACTTTTTTGTTTGGCCTCTGTGACCAACTCCATAAAGCGATGATTGTCCCTGGACCATCCTATCTGCTCATCTTTAACACATTCAGGGAAATCCCATTTCATCTGTTGGCACAGATCATCAAGCCAAGACACAGATCTTATGAACAGCGACACTCGACCGTGTATTCATTGTGTCTCCACCACTGTGAACTCCAAGTGGTCAAAATACTGTCCAGCCAAGGCTTGTTTTTAGGTGCAAATGGACTGCCATCTTCACTCCTCATTACATGCCATGGCTCATTGGCACATTCGTCCCAATGGGAAAATCTGGAATTGCTCTCTGTAATACTCAAGTGTGTCAAATGTGGCCATCTTAGCAAATCCTCTTGATGAGGGATATTGTCACAATGTAGACATGCCACTCTGTGTGTGTGAGTCAGGTAATTCACAAAGCACATCACACCAGTGGCGTGTTGTGGTTGAAATCACTAAGGAAGCTAGTTGTGTGTGCACAGACACACGACTGGACCTATATATTATCAGAGCATACAGTTTCCTTATCTTGGATACTTTGGACACCTGATTTTGTGCAGTTTTTCTGCATTTATACAAACATTTAACACTCACACATTGGGAATATTACTTTATGACCCAAACTATCCAGAGACTTTTATGAATAATGCTTATTGAATATTAGGGCAATATGTAGGCCTATAGCATCATGCTCACACACCGTCACACACCAAGCATGGAAGCTTTATATACTTTCTCAGGTACGATTTAATCCCTTTTTGAGCGGAAAAGCAGCGTTCTGCTGACGTGCTGGTCACTAGCATGGTGAGCATAAATTGAAGCAACTTGCTGACTTCAGACAGCATGATCTGTAGCTCCTCCTCAGCAAGGAGCTGTAGCAGCTCACCTGGTGGCTTGTGAAAAGTTTTATTGCAGTAAAATGTTTGAAGTTTATTCTTTAGTTTCTGCTCATCAAAGAAAGAAAAGGTTTTCATCAGCTGTGTTAACTTGCTAATGGCTAATAGTGACTGCTATATTTGAATCATGTGGTCAAATCTCTCTGACTTTGGCTGATTGGTTTGATAAAGACTTGCTTCCTTTGGCACAAGCTCAGCTAATCACACTTTGGTAGTGCCATTACATTAGCCTCATCTGATTGGCTGATCCTTCAAAAAATCTACAAAGGATGCAAACCTGGTCTATCTCACTACTTTAGTATGAATTATTACCACTGGGGGGCGCTGTTTCCATTTCGACAGACTGATATGAAGAACTGTAAATTAAAATCCTCTTTGTTTCTATTCTAAAATGACATGTTTTAGAATAATGACAGCCATGGTCTTAGAAAAATGTATAAATAATTAAACGTACATAAATAAAATAAATAGAGGAGGCAAGGCAAGTTTATTTATATAGCAGAGAGAGAACCCACGCTAAAAAGCTGGATTCAATCCTGGCTGTGCTGATAGCAAAGCTCGAAATGAGTCTGATGTAGAAGCTGTGAACAGACCATCTGACATATGGACACACCTACAGTATTATGTACGTTAAGAGGAAAGGATGAAGGGTGAATCTGTGTAAACCGGTGAGAATGGTGGATGTAATGTAAGACCTGTGTACTGACTGTCATATTAACACACCTACAGTACTATGTACAATAAGGGGGAAGGGTGAAAGAGGCGCGCTGCCGCACGCGTCTGTATATTGACACAGAAGGACATCAAACAGTGAGTCATATTCATGATAAACCTGTAAAAACTGAGTTGGGTCATTAAATGCTTCCTGTTCATTTGATTAATCCATTTTCTACCGCTTGACCAGAGCTGTTTCAGTGCTGTGATGAGATCGGAAGCCAGACTGGAATTTATCAAGGTTTCCACTTTCAGTTAAGAAGTCATTACGCTGGTTAAATACTATTTCCAATGATTGATATGAAAGAAAGGTTAGAGACAGGCCTATAGTTGTTCATTATAGAAGCATCTAGAGTCTTTTTCTTTAGGAGAGGCTTAATGGCAGCTATCTTCAGTAACTTGGCTTCCCTTGGCCTCTGGTAGAAAATGCCACATCATCACTTCCAGCCACCTTTCCTGACCCATAGCATGCAAAATGATACTGGTTCTTCTTCCACATCTGCATATCTTTGCCGTTTATGGAACTGGAATATCTCCATCACGGCATGTCAGAGTGGACAGAAGTGGTTTCTACTCATACTGAAAGTTTCCAAATATGTAAATGTTGGTATAGGAGCACAAGTGTTGTACAGCCCTACAGCAATCCTGTCGAACTTCTCAATTAGCCACTCATTGCCTCCATCCCACTTCCCGTTAGTGGCTGTACGGCCTGCTTGATTTGTACGAGTGAGTGTGGTGCCAGTGGCAGATTACAAAGAATAAAGCGAGTGACTAGAGGGGCGGGCAGTTATGTTAAACAGCATCTATACACAGAAACTTCTATTGCTTTAACATAACTTGTGTTACAACCCCAACTCGACTAGAGGCAGCAACATTAATGACAAGGAAAAATATTAAATTATATAAATAAAAATGTATTAACCAGCAAGAGCCAGGACAAAATTTCAGAGCTTGGTTTCACCATAAACATAAAAGTCTATCAAAGGTTGTTCACAAAGAAAACAAACCAGGACAAAAACTACAGAGCCTGGTTACCAAAGTCAACACAATGAGACTTTACACTCTCAGTCAAAACCAAATGGCTTAACACCAAATCACACAGCAACAAACTCCCAAATGGCAAGCTGGTCAGGGCACACATAGCTGCATGTTCTTCATCAGTCTGGCTTTATAGTAGCTGCACGCTGCATAAACTCTCTGTAAGCAGTGATATATTTATTTTCTATCCATCTGAAATTCATCCGTATAAAATCAAACTAATGAATAAAACTGCATTCTTACTGAAACCGACTTAAATGGGATACGTGATTGTCACAGGAGCAAAGAGCCTGCACAGGACATACGCTCATATGTAGCCTATAGCAAGCAGGAAGATGCAAGTCCATCTAAAAAAAGGAAGAGGAAGAAGAGAAAGAGGAAGAAGAACTTATTAAAAATAAAAACAAAAGCAAAAAAAAAGTAAAAATGTCTCTAAGATATAATAGAAACACTAAAATGAGAGTCCCAACTAATCCCCACGTTCAGTGGGCTCTTAGTGGCGCCACCTGGTGGCTGCATTCAGTCCGTCTGCTCAGCAGTTCAGGTGTTACAGGTAAAACTTTGGGCCAAGGGTTGGTTGGGCTATCAGAACACAGCAAAAAAAAAAAAAAATAATAATAATAAAAGCAAACTTAACTAAAAACCTGCCAATATGAGTCCTGCCGCAACGCAACTTCTCAAAACAAAATAATAAGACACTTAACTCAAAATGAGGAGGTTTGACGCGCGCTCACCTCCACTGTTTCCACCGTCCTGCGTCGTTTGGCTCGTCCTTGGTCCTTGGCACCCTCACGGTTTGCTTTCACCACCGTTTGCTGAACCAGGGACTCCTCTGGTTCCTCCACATCGGACCCGCTTAGTCCCCCTCTTCCCTGCCTCTCTTTTTCCTCTTTTTGCTTCATATCCGCGTCCTTTAAGCCACGCCTAAAAAAAATCACCTGTGCCTCAAAATTAATGCCATGGCGCTGCTGATCGTGTTTTCTCATTTTTAAACTCATTTAGACAAAAGGAAAGAAAAAGAAAATATCGATGGGAGATGGAGTCTACCCATCCCAGCAGGACAGAGGCTGAATTAATCTCAAGTCTATTGCCAGCAAATATATTATAAGTGAAACTGCACAAAGTTATAACACAGTGCGGAGTCCCGTTTAATTAATTATTATATCCTATCGCCTCTATAGGCCTCAGGGCCACTACAGTATGATAACTTTGAACAAATTAAGCAACTTTTTTATTTTACTGTATCATATTAATATCATATAATCCACAGACACACTCTCACACAATCAGGATCACTTTTATTTGCCATGTTTGTACAAACAAACGAGGAATTTGACTCCGGTGGGAAGTTGCTCTCACTGTTTTTACATAAAAAAAATAAGCAAAAGAGAGAAAAAGTTAAATAAAAGAATATAATGTAAAAAATAAAAATAGTCATATGCATACAAAGAACAACGACACACTATTAACTTATGATATGATATGCATATAAAACACATGGTTTCTGCATGACAGGTTGAGGTTTTATGGATATGTGCAAATGTGCATAAGCGTGCATTTTTCTAGCAGTGGCAGCCTACATGGGGAAGAAACTGCTTCTGTGTCTGCATGGTTTTTGCATATAGTGTGCCTGTTACAGACAGGAGTTTGAAAAGTGTGTGTGCAGGGTGTGATGGGTCTGCATAGATGTCTACCGCCCACACTTCCCAACCCGGGACAGATACAAGTCCTGGATGGAGGTCAGGTCGACCCTATATCCTCTCTGAGTTATTATCCTCGTCAGAGTTCTGGATGTGAGGCTCCCAGTCTCACCTCCTGCGTTTTGTCAGTGAAAAAACTGGTGATCCACTGGCAGGTGGAGGTCTGAAATGGGTGAGCTACTTATGGAGTATCTCAGGGATGACAGTGTTGAATGCAGAGCTAAAGTCCACAAACAGAATCCTCACATATGACCCCGGGCAGTCGAGGTGAAGCAGGATGTACTGCAGGCCCACATTAACTGCATCATCTGTCAGTCTGTTTGCACGATAAGCAAATTGCAGATGGTCTAGCAGGGGCTGTGATGTCCTTCAGGTGGTTCAACACCAGTTAAAGAATTTAATGACCACAGACATCAGAGTGACAGGCCTGTATTAATTCCTTGATGGAGGACTTCTTTGAAGCATGAGGGCTCTTCACATTGCTCCAGAGATCGGTTAAAGATCCGTGTGAAGGTGGGCAGCTGTTCTGCACAGACTCTCAGGCAGGCTGGAGACACACCGCCAGGTCCAGGAGCTTTCCTGGTCTTGTGCCTCTGAAAGAGCCGGCACACCTCCTCCTCATTGTTAGTGCAGGCAGGGGTCTGATGGAGACTGGTGAGGGAGTTGTAGGGAGACCTATTGACTGAAGGTGCAGAGGACTGTTTTTTTGACAAATGAGTGAAAGTATTTCAGCTGAAAAGAGAGTATTTACTGATCACATTGGTGCTAATTTATTTAATATATCAATCAATATATACAGAATGAGAACCAGCTGCTCCTTTCTATTAATAATGCAAATATTTGCTTCCCTGTTGAACACAGATTCCTATAAAGAAATATACTTTTTTTATGAAAGAATCTCTGATATGTGAATATTGTAGACTGGAGCTATACGATAAAAAAGAGAGAGAAAAAAAACACATAGACATCTTAAGACCAGTAAAAGACAAAAGTTGTGTGTGTGCGTAAACCTTTCGGTCCTTCACCCTGCAGCATCATGGGATGCTCGTGTTTGTGAGACTATCTGTTCCATCACATGTGCACGTGTGTAATTATTAACTCTGCAGATATGAATAAAGTTAGTCATGTGTTAGTGACATTTACGCTTTCTGTACTTTTTTTCCCTACCGTCTATAGGCGTCTATTTGTTTCCATAGCGACCAGTGCTTTCCTCTTCCGGTGGAGAGAAGAGGGCTTCTTGTCCATCTTCTTCATGCCCTCCCCCTCGAACCAACCATGAACCAACCATGAACCAACCATGAACCCTCCTCAGTTGCGAGTGTGACACTTGTTAGTGAAGAGCAGTGTGTCTGAATGTGTGTGTGTGTGTGTGTGTGTGTGTCGGAGGCGGTGTGGCTTGAGCCTTCGTCTCCTCCAGCGTGCTACGTCATCAGCACGCCGGCAGCCTGTATTCATCCTCCAGAGAAGCTCTTCATTCCTCTGTGCGCTCAGGCAGGAAGGATGGGATGCTCCACCAGCTCTCACACCTCAGCGGTCGATACGACGCGACCCAGCGCCAAACCCGACCAGAGCAACGGAGCCAGCACCACTGGTGAGGCAGGAAATTCAATATTGTTGTCAAAATGCTCACGTGGAAAGTCATCAAATGCTATGGAAGTGGCGCAGATGGAACTTATTAAAACTATAATGCCCCTGCCAAAAGCATATATTAACTTACAAGGTTAATTAGTTTCAGGTGAAATGCTGTTATGACGTCACTGGAGTAACTTGACTTTCCCAAACGTTTCCTGTGGTTCCGTTTATAAGGTTAAAAAAAACAAATCCTTTTTACCTCTAAACGTGTTTTCTTGTATTAATTAAATGTAAAAGTGATTTTATTTGAGTTAATTTATTTGGAGCTATAAATAGCCTCTAAAGTGGTGATGGAAATGCTGCTGTGTCCACATAGAGTTGCATCATCTATCTAATACTACTGTGTGATAAAGACCTGACAGTCTTAATGCAAATTTCTGCCAGTCCTACCTTCCTTCACTTGAAATGACTCACATTTCCTGCCCTGATTAGAAAGTTTATCGTCATTATTTAACAGTGGTTTCTGGCCCTGTCCTCCCCAAGAGAGACACGAAAGCAGATTTGGTGACAGTCTAAAATTTCATTAGGAAATGGAGAAGCTACTTTGGACACTTATTTGTTGTGGGGGTCAGAAACGGCCTTGCTGTGGTGCAAACAGCACACGTTTGATGATGAAAAGCCTCATACAGTGCATCTTGCTGCGATATGAATGTGAGGGGAAAGTTTCCGGTTGAAGTTATTTGCTGATTGTGACTTTGGAGTGTAGCCAACACTGCTCACACAGTAAACAGGTGAAAGATTCACCATGTCGAACCACCTCGGAGCCAGTATTGTTAAAGTGTACACCCACGTGCAAGCTTAGTATTGTGAAAGTGATGGATTGAAACAAGGGGCTTTTTTACAGCTCCTTGCAGAGATGACCCTGAAAGAGAGAAATCCTCCTAAAGGTCTCTTGTTGGCACATGATGGAGCTTCAGACACTTTATCAGCTGAGTGACAACGTTCATTCCTGTCGTCTTATCATTGTCACAGAGGTCAGATGGACATTTATCTGAATGTTTTTCTTACTCACATAAACATCTTATTAGGTGCCCTGCGTCCCTCTGAAGGAGAGAGAATGATACTTATTAACTTAAGTAGCTCACTCGCTTGCACTAAAACCTCCTTTTATTTTATTTCTTTATAGTATTACTGTTGCTGCTTTCAGGATCACTGTTTAGTCATTGTGTTTAAAGTAGCTCTGAAACTCTTCTTGCTGATAATCAAGACTTCTGTGATCCATGCAAATAACTGCGATGCAAATCCTTGTCCTAAAATAAGTATACAGGGAAATGAAACCGTGTGTTGCCATATATGCAGCTACCTCCTCACAGAGCTGTGAACTGTGTTGTCTTTGGCTGTTAATGTTTATTAACAAAGTTCCTTATAAAGATTAACTTCTTATGATTCTATCAATGTGTAAAGAGCGGTCTCTTTAGGATGTTTTTTTGTCTTTCTGTACAAAAACACCAGCAGAAATAGAGAAAACATGTGTTTTCTCTTCTGGGATTTTCACAAATCTTAGTTGCTCTTGTGCAACTTCAGCTTTGTGGAATGGAAATGTAATGGTCAGCTGGTCACGCACCATAAATTCATGCAGTTTATTGAATGAAATATCCAGGCTGTGTGCCATATTGCACATAACTTATAGGTCAACTTGGATTCTTTCCTCTGATTTTAGATGAAATCAGACCTGCAGCATCCATGTAGGAAACGGGAACATTAATCACCTTGCGGCAAAGAAGCTGAAATGCTTGTTTTCTTCTCACTTACCACCCAGGATCTGTTTGCATGTTTGTGTTGATATGTAGTCGCCAAGTAACCACCATAACTCAAAGTTCAGCCGCTGACCCACGTTGCTATGATTTGAAACATCTATGGGTTGGCATGGGGAGACTTTTGCATACTTCATTTGGGATAAACCATCCAGCACATTGCAGCATTACAAATTAAACCAATTATTTCCCTTCTATCTGGTTATGCCAAATGTCCAGGTGTTTATACAAAATTAATGTTTTTTATTAGTCACCCATTGACTATGTTTTTTAATAACATCATGTACCGATGTACATTTCCAACAGGGGTGGCCAGTGAGAATGGAAACATAGCTGAAGACAGTGAAACTATTCCAGACCAGACGCCTGCTGAAGGCAGTGATGCCAAGTTAGAGAGTGAGGAAACCGTTATTGCTGCCACTTCTGCAGTAAGCACCTCTGCAAACCCACCAGCAGAGGAGGAGTCTGAGCCTTCAGCTGCCAGCCCACCAGCAGAAGCACCAGCAGAAGCACCAGTTGATGCACCAGCAGAAGCACCAGCAGAAGCACCAGTTGATGCACCAGCAGAAGCACCAGCAGAAGCACCAGTAGATGCACCAGCAGCAGACAGCCCAACTGAAACAGCAGCCAGCTCCCCAGAGGAGGCGGCTCCAGAGCAAGGTGTGTTCAAGTCAGAAAATATATTGTTAGAGCCTTCTTCACAAACCAAAAGTAGATTCTCAAATTAAAAAGGGTCATAATTTGATGGATAAACTGCAGAAAAATACCCAACTGTGGATTTTAAAAAATAAATATCCTCTCTGTCTCTAAATCAAGTTAGCATTCAGCTAAAGTTTAAGAAGCTGCTTTACTTGCATGCTTTATTTTCAATGCAAATCCTTCTCTGTATCCAAATGTTCCTCAACAGAGGGAGTAGTGACACCCTTTGATAAGGATCAGAGTGACTTCAGTCATAAAGCAGATAAAGATGTGAAAGAGAGCTCCTTTTTGTTCTTCTAGAACAATCATGTTTGGAGAATTGCTCTTCAAAGTGGTTAAAAAAGACAGAAAAAAGCACCCCCTTTTTTTTATTAGCCAGTGGTAACATGAGCAGTGTGATGCCACTTTGCCCGGGTACACAATAACCCTTTTTCCTTTCCATAGACCCATCCTGAGTCCCTTTGCAATGGCAGTAACCAGGTGGTATCCAAAACGCATAAACATGACCCTGGCTTCTAATGAACACACCGGGGTGGACACAGGAATGTGTTTATAAGCCACACCTCAAATTATTGTTTGTTTTAAATAATCTGCCTTCGTAACTGAATTGTGATGAGTTCACTGGATCAAAAAGTGTCTTTATGAACAATTTCAATGATAATTTTTAATGCAAAGCTTGTTTGAACTCATTTTCACTAAGGATTGAGTTGGAAGCTGTGCTGCATTATTCAGAGAACCATCTCCTGTTGAAAACGTAACTTTTCATGCCTGGCAGCTGGTCCAGAATCAACTAACCACTAAATCAGCAATTACTTTTTAGAGAGAAAGATTTTAGATGTTGTGTTTTGTTTGTCTAACAGTTAGGAAGCATGTGAGCGCAAACAGTTTATACTAAATTACTTGCATCCTAATCATTTGCACATAAATGTGCTCATTATTTTCCTCTATCAAACACAAAGTGTGTTCCACTGTAACAATACAGTACAGCAAGGAGATATGCAATAGCTTGCAAGGTTATGTTGTGACTACCTTTTATCAGGGGTGTGGACTTGAGTCAGACGACTTGGACTCAGGTTAGACTTGAATTTCATGACTTCAGACTTGACTTGACAAATTTATGAACGACTTGCAACTCGACTTTGACTTGCACTGAAATGACTTGTGACTTAACTTTGACTTTGGACTATTGACTTGGAGGTAAAGTTAGCTAGACAAAGTTAGCTAGCTAATTTTAGCTTAGTAACAGAACATTAGCATGATGCACACAGTAATCCAGTGAGTCCACACTTGTACTACAAAGTAAAGGTTTTTTTGTGTAGCACAAACTCCACTTTAATCAGAATATAAACACATGCTATATAAGTTTTAATAGACAAGTGAGCAGACTATAAATGCTACAGCAGAGATATAAGATATTCTCATGTTAACACTTTTCTGAAAGCTTCCCTCCCACTGCTGAACTGGATAAATGGAAATAACATATTTTACAGGACTGTGTATTGTAAACACAAATGTTGAATTTCAGAAAAATATTTATAACAAAAACATAATTTGATAAAGATCTCACAGTGACTTGGCTGTGACATAAAACTCTGTGTGAAGGACTTGAACTTAACTTTGGACTTAACTCGGGACTTGCTAGTCTTGACTTGGGACTTATTGTGACTTGCTACACAATGACTTTGTCTAATCTCTGCATTTTAGGTGCACAAAGGGAGATTATACATTGTTTTATTGGACCAGGAGTAAACCAAAGCAAGCTCTTTATGTGTCAGAAGACTTTGACCCATACTGAGAGATGCAGCTTATCAGAGCGGCAGTCCTGCAAGTGTTGTGAGTTTCCCTGCTGCAACACACCTGATTTCAAATCAATGGGTAATTAGCAGACTTGTGCAGAATATTAAAGTCTGCTAATTAAGTTGGATGTGTCAGCTGTGCTGCAGCAATAAACCTCTGCAATTTGAAGCGTTTTCAGGGCTGTGGCTCCTGAAAACAGCTGGCCACCCTAAGATTGGGTTTGTTTGTTTGGTTCATATGTTAATTCCACAATCAAATATTCTGACAATTTTAAATACCTGTTTGCCATTCTGACATCTGCCTGCAAAAAAGCGATTACGAGACGCTGGCTGCTTCCCGAGCCCCCAA
>JBAMHV010000018.1:13374711-13439460 GCA_037177535.1 Pseudomugil gertrudae
CGATCTAATTCTGTAACGCTGCCTTTAAATAAAGAATTAAAAAAAAAAAAAAAAAAAAAATATTCTGACAATTTTAACCCAAAATCAGTGATTAAACAAAGCTATGAGGAGTATGCTGATCATACATGACATCTATACACCTTTAAATGCAATAAAACCTATTGATCGGGGTTCTGTGGATTTGGCTGAGCACACTGTTGCTTTACGTTGTCTACCTTCATCATCACAGATCTGCTTTGTAAGCATTTATTGGCTTGTTTTTATAGAAACCTGGTTGCTTGTTTTCTTGGTGTTTTTGTCAAAGGTTTGGCAACGCTTCCTCCTGCCACTGTTACGTTTAACCTACAGTGAAACACGGTAATCGCACTAGTTGATTATTTTCCTACGTGAAGAAGATCCATGTATGAAGGGATGCATTGTGTTGTCGATCAGGAGCCGAGTTAGACTGCCCGTCATTACTGAGTGTTAATTTTGTTTTAGATTTCTTCTTCTGTTTTTAGTGGTTTGTATTTTGTGATAATGCTCCAGGAATTTCACGATATCAGTAGGTCACCCTGAGCAGCAGAGCTGCAGTGATGTGGAGGATCATGGATTTTCTTCAGCTGACAAACTGGAGACAAAGTAAACTGTGTCATTTTCAAGGCGGCACATTTTATATGCTGTTCAGAGTTTGCTTTAACCATCATGGTTTTTGTTTATAGCTATAGATGTTAAAAATTCACTCCTTTGATTCTGGATCATGCACAACCCAAAGACATTGTCCACTACCTAAGCAAGGTTGGAATAGATACAGATGGAGATAAAGCAAAACCCCTTCGTGCTCACGGGTTTTTACTTATAAGTCAAAACAAAGCTCCTCTGCAGCCTTGCTCATACTTGCAGCCTTCAGACTACAAGATAAAAAGAAAAGAGTAGCAGCCACAGATGGGAGATACACTTACACAAGGCCAAGTGTCTAATCAAACAACAGTTTAACATATATGCTCTGGCTGACAAACACATGACCCTTTTTGGCATCTAACTTGACTCATCCTCAGTTCCAGCTCGACTACATCCCTGTTCTGCATGCAGTGTGTGTTGTCACTTTGTTTGGTCTCATTAAAGTGCAATCTGAGTCTGCAGAGGAAACTGGAGCATGCTGGCACATATAGGGCTTCCACGATGTCAGGCTATGGATGAGCCTCCATTTCACAGCCAATGGAGACAGAGGGTCGGGTGTCACTTAAGCTGAACGCACAGAGCAGCTTGTTCATCTCAAGAGTTGGATTTAGGATTCACCAGTCCTAAATATAAAGCAGGAAGTGAAACAAATAAGGAGGTTTTAGATTTACAGTTGCAAATCTTCTGTTGGAACTGAACTTTGGTGCAGATATAGAATAGTGTCTTAAAAAATGGTGCTGCAATGTGTGAGGCTACTCCTGGACTCTGAGGAAAAAGTGATGTTGTTCCAGGTCACATTAGGTGGAATGCTAAACTTCTGAGCAGGCATTCAGTGCATTATCTGACTCTTAAAGCAACTCCCACAGAGTCTATACACGGTCTCACTGTTATGTGTGGTTTCTCCTCAGGTACCACTGCTTCCTCCCACCACCCCTTCCAAAAAGGAAACCCAGCATGTTCATTTAATGGGTCACTCTTATTTGTCCCTGGGAGTGTGAGTGTGAACGGTTGTTTATCTGCATGTGTTGTGATAGACTGGTGAGCTGTACAGGTCTGCTTCTCACCTGCTAATTGCCAGAATAGGCTCTGAATCAGAACAAGCTGTAAAAATGAATGGAAACAAAGTTATAGTGTAGGGAAAGGATCACCATTTCTGGACACCTGATTTATGTGAAATGCTTTTTTAACAGCACAAGTTCTATACAAGCCTTTTAACAACCCAATAATTTGAGTTGGGTGTGTTGCTACAAGGAAGGATCCAAAACCTGCAGGATGGTAGAGCTCAAAGACATGCTGATCACTGGTCGAGAGCAGAGTAATGGTGTGATTTAATATTTATGTCCCTACAGCCTGCTCATAAGATAGTCCTGTTGATATGACCAGCATCTCGCAATGCATGTTGGGTATTTTGAGTGTTTAAACACGGCCTTTTACAGTGTTAGAAATTGTATGTAATAATAATAATAATAATATTTATTATTATTATTATTATTATTATTAATGTTCAGGTAGGGAAAAAAATCCGCTTTCCTTTCAGTCCACCAGAACTCCTACACGCTGCACCACTCTTTATCATTTTGCAACTTTCTCAGCATCACTGGAACAAAAATCACCTTTTTGAACAAAATGGAGAGACCTCTGAAATCCTGGACAAACTGCCTATAATGCTGTAAATATGTTATACTGTCAGGTAAAACATAACCACCTATGCAGTAATCATTTAATAGGAAGCTTGTACCTGTTTGCTTAGTTAAATCCAGGTGGCGACAGATGCCTCCGCTTCTATGATTATACTTTCTCACATGCACGATTGTGTCTCTCTAGAGGCCACAGCGACTGACTCGGAGCCCATAGCAGAAGCACCAGGTTAGAGCAGCTGTATTTCATCATCACATCATCCATAGGACAATATTTGTGCCCCTCCAACTCATTTTTCCCCCTTTTGTGTTTCCAGCTCCCAGCGAATGAACCGTGATTTGCCTGACTACGTGGATGAATTGGAAAAGTTGCACCCCGTCTGTATGCATGACTGAGAGTATGCCTAAATGTGTGTGCATGTGTGAAAGACATTGCTTCGTTGCCAAAATGCTGACCCTGTGATCAACCGTTTTCTATCAGGGTTCTCCGTCACCACTGTGCCTTTTTTCCCTTCTTAACAACGTCCAGCTTCAGTTTCTGTTGTGAATAGATGAAGCTTTAAAGCACTTAGTCTGCTCATTTTCAGAGAATATGTAAGTTAAGAGTTTAGGTTACCAGCTGATATATTTATTATCTGTATAGAAATTTGTAATAACACCACAAATGTCTGACTTTAAGCTACCGTGAGAGTCTATTCTGCTGTCCTACAAAACCACATTTCAGTGAAAAGCAAAGCCAAAGTTTTAGTTGATTTATTAATTATTCTTTTTTTTAGGTACCTGGCTTTCATTTCATGACCATGTTTGCAATGAAGCTACTCCACCGAAGGTGTAATGAGTGCTGAATTAATGAATTTCTGACATGTCATGATTGTAATAAGCAGTGAACTGTTAGAAAATTAAAAGATGCAGCCTTAAAATGGAAATTTAATACATTGCATTTTTAAAAAGTGAATACCAATGTGAGATATTAGGGTGACTAAGTGCTTCATTAATGAGTTTCAGGCAGCTGGAAAAAAGCAGAGGAGTTATCGTGTCATTTGTTACCAAGGAATGTTAAACTAGTTGTTGAAATCCAGTCCCACTTCACATTTACTGGTACATTGAATCTAATTTAAGGCTTATTCTATGTAAAGCTATTTATTAGTTACAAAGCAAGGTGCTCCTCCAGGGGATAAAAGTACCAAGTGTGGTCATGGAGCCACGCTTTTTTTGTCTGCAAGTACAACAAAACCTCTACAGTACAATTAAAAGGACATTAGAGGTTTAAGCTACAGCTTGTTTGTAATGTGGTCGGTCAGTCAGGAGTCAGAGAGCGGCCCGAGGATGGCGACGGCCTCAATTTCCACCAGCCCGCCCTGAGAAAAGGATGAAATGGGAACAAGGATCATGTAAAAACTACTGCGCGTTTAAAAAAAAAAAAACTTTAAACATTTCTGTTGTCATCAAAGATGATGCAAGAGAAATTCCACATATAAGCACCACACCTTAAACCTAACATTATAACTGACTACACAGACACGCAGCGTGAGAAATAATGCAGCATTTCTGTCGGCACAACACAATGATTAAAAGTTTAACTTCCGCCAGTGATGGAAATAAATCGCTGGCGTATGGAAATAAAAGGTGCTTTTACTTACTCTAGGGAGCGCAGCGACTTGGTAGGCAGCTCTGGCAGGGACGTTACTGCTGAAAACTGGAGAGAAAATGGTTTAGGTATAAGAAAAAAATGAAAGATGGTGAGATACCGATGGGAAAAATACACTGAAATGCTCAAGAAATTTCTCAAGAGGTTTCCTTTGACAACCAGCTCTGTGTATTTAACCTGTTGTGAGTTTGCAGTTGATTTGAATATCTATGGAGGGCTTTAAAGGCTGCATTATAAGAGGAAATGTAACCCTAGCATACATATGTAAAACGAAATTTAGGAAATAAAGTCCCAGGAAAAAGTTAATTTCTCCCTTTGATAACAAAGCAGGCAAAGTCATACGTTAATGTCCTATTGCTCATTGATGATATAACCAAACATACTAATTAAACAATAATACTTTAAAAGACCTTTTTATACTTTTTTTAACCCAAATATCCCATTTTGGCATTACAGTTGCTAAATTAGCTCAAAATTACAAACATGTTTTTATAACCTTATTTTATTTCATATTACTTATTAGAGGCTTGTAGTAATTTTAAATGCTGGGCTTTAAGTTTAGCTGCAGTCTGGTTCTTATGGGCCACAATCCTGCAAGTTTTAGATGCATCCCTGCACCAAAACTGCTCACTGAGATCATGTGAGACTTTTAGTTAATTACGCTTTGAAGAGATGAAAAGTGACCATAGAAAAGCTGTTTCTGAGTGTCAGGTGTATCGGAGCAGGGAAACTCTGAAAACCTGGCTGTGTCCCTTAGAGACCGTCCCCAGACACCCCTGCTTTAAAGCGAGGCTCCTTGGGAATCAAACATTTACAGCTTGAGGATAAATCTTCGCTATCCAGTTATACTTTTAATATATAATGTACATTATGATTAATCTCCTACACTTTATTTTGAAGGAGTAAAGCACCCCTTTCCGTTTGGGGAGGACGCAATCACATTAGTGGTCATCTCACCCATCAGTTGATATATTTGCTATGTGTGATGGTGAAATGATAATTACTCCTTGATCAGGAAAGCAAATGGCTCCTCTGATCTTAACTACAAGAATTCCTCTGTTTTCAAAGTCTGGTTGGGACCCATTGGCTTTGCCTGAATACCTCCACACACACGAGATGTTGCTTCCTGTCAATCACCTCCAGGGTAACACAAAAAAAGTGATGGCAAACTACAAAGTTGCTCATCTTAAAAGTATCTCACAGTTCAGCAGCTGTATTAGAGTAAATAAGAACAAGTCATGTGCAACATGACTGGCTTCAAACATCAGCTTTGCTGATAACTGCCCCCATGTGGCTATTTCTCAAAAAACCACGTCTCCCTGTCAGTTGCTACGGAAATATAACAGTAAGCAATTATTTTCAAGTCATTTAAACCCTGTATTTTATTTTAAAAAGTAGTGAGAAAAAACCAAACAGGCGCCACAATGGAAAATATCATTGTCCCTTCTGTATGAATTAGACTGGAGCCTGGTGCTTATTTATCAGCATATTAAACTGTGCTATTGTTTCAGTGTTTCCATGGTTGGAAGCAGGTTTTAGGAGAAAACTATGCAGAAACATGTCTTTAACTTTACAAGACTTATTTTTCAGGTAAATCTGTTTCATAACAACTACATTATGCTGTTTTTGCTATTAATTACATACCAAAACCAAAATGGGATTCACTATCAAGCCCTTGCTATAATTCTGATCTCTAAAGCCAGTTTTAATAAAGTTTAAAACCTAAATAAAAGTTAAATTGTGCCCTGCTTGTTTTTTATCAAAGGCTACTTGAAAAGACTCAAAGTGAGCTTTTTGTTTGGATGCATACAGCTTGGTCCTCCGGCTGCAGCCATGCTATCTGCAGAGGGAGTTCAGTCATGTGATCGCCATCTGTGTGGACGCAGCCACTGCAAATGAGAAGATCCACTCTGTCCTGCAGACTCAGCATCTATTCTTTTTATTTTATTGTTTCTTTCTTTGTTCCTTATATGCTGCTGGAAATCTAATTACCCTGAGGGAGTCATCTGTAAGGGATCAATGTAGTCAAGTCTAAGTCTAAATGGTGTGAACCAGTGGCTCAAAATAAACCAGTAAATAAATAATTACAGTGCGGTCAAAGGAACGGGACACTGAACATCACAGAAACTAGTTTTTACTGGGGTCATGTTACTGATTTAAATAAATGGTGTGATCTAATGTCGCTACATTGTTCTGTTTATATAAGTAACAGAAGAATTAAACTGTGGCTTACACGTCTTGTAGACTTCGTTAACACAGTTGAAGTCGTTTATATCCTTGAGCAGCACAGTAGTTTTCACCACTGAAATTAAAGAAGAAAAGAGTTAATGACTTTGGCCATTTATGCTAAATATGTGTGAGATAATAGAACTGCCCACAAGCAGTGAACTATCACCATTATTGTAATCACAGCCAGCAGCTTTAAGGATCTCCCCCATATTGACCAGAGCCTGAGGAAGAAGAGAGAAGAATGAATGATGGGTTTAATCTCATCTTTTCCCAAAAAACTATGTTCTTCAGACAAATTTGTGGTATTTTCCATGTTACCTTGTTGGCTTGAGCCTTCACTCCTCCATCCACCAGCTGACCAGAGGCCACATCCAGTCCCAGCTGGCCTGAGATATACATGGTTCTGTCCACCACCACTGCCTGGCTGGGGGGTGAGATAGTGGAACGGGGGACATTTAGACTCTTCAAACGAATGTGAAGAAAGTGACATTCAAGCAGAGAATATTTATATAACATTAACAGAGAATATATTCTCTTAATATGACAGTTTAACCTGCAGGTCATAGAATGAGTTAAACGTGATCAGATTTCTCATTACTATGAACATTATGTTCTCTTCTGTGAGGATTATATTTCTCACTGTGCAATATTTGATTTAAAATGGTTTATAAATGACCTTATAATTGATAACAGTGTTATATGCAATGTTTGTCGTTATTGTAATATCATTTTTTTCTAATTTTATAAACCTGATAAGGATCAGATCTTATTATACTGCTGCTGTATTTTGCTATTGCTGACGTGCAAATCCTTAAAAAAGTTTCTTTTTCTGTTAAAATGCATAAAAAAGATAATTAAAAGCAAAAGCTTTAATTGTAAGATAGTGATTGTTGAATGGAACTACCTATGTTTTCAGATTAGACAGATATAGTGACATTACTTGTCTTTTGTCAATAGAATAGACTTTATTTGAGTTTCCAACATCAGCAAAGCTTGAAGATAAGGAAAAGGGGAGGAAACTGGACCATCATGTGCTGAACTGCATAGAAATCTAAGCAACACATGAAACCTCCTGAGGATAGATTAGAAATGTAAAACGTGAATAGTTACACCGACCTTCCACTTATTCCCTTCATGTCCACCAGTGGACACCACACCTGTTTAAAGGCTGTGTTCTAGTATATTCAGAAGCAAGAATGGTATGTTTGTATTTTTGCCACTTCAGTGGACATTTTTAGAATCACCTAATACACTGCCATTCATGAAAGATTAAACAAATATAGCTTAAAATGCCATATAAATGCACGACCACATAACTACCATGTTTACCTCAGGTATAGACAGGACAAGATAATATTACTAGTCAATTATAATAAATATTTGTAATATATAAGCATGACATCACATCATTTTATAAATATTTCTATAGAGTAAATAAATAAATAAAAAGTCTAGGACAGAAAAAAGTGACTTTGCACATGTAAATAAAATATTATACATGAAAAAAATCTGGCATTAATTCTATTATTAATTCCCGCATCCAAAGGTTAACAGGATATAAATAACATTAATTCAACTACTATCCTTATGTTGCCAACCCCCTCCCACACACACACATAAACAAGCACCCAGGATGGTTTGTGCCATATTCAGTCATCATTATGGATGCGAGCATAAAAATCACTTCTCAGTATTCTTCCTGGTAATGATGTTTAAGTGTCTAAATCAGCTTGATAAGCACAAATCATAAACTAACAGAGCAGACAACAATGAGTCCATTCAGTGTGTGACGTCTCTGCCTGCTGATTGGTCAGAGCAGGAACACCCCTCAGTTTATCCTGCACAGGATTGATTAAATAAAACAACATGTGGTAGTTATTTTGTGATTCTGTACACAAGTTATTCATTTACGCTTCATATAAATAATTATTTAAAAAGCAACCGTGTTTGTTTGGTTATTAGTCTTTTTCCACAGGTGGACGTAAATCCTTACCTGTATATTCCTTGTCTAACAGGAGCTTTTGTTGTATAAATTATTTTCCGATTAACTGATTGCATTTTGAGGCCTCACGAGTTTTCTGCTCTGCAAGTTTAACTTTGACACTTTATGGAGCACAGCAGGTAAGTTCACTGACCAGACAAGCCCGCCCCTGATCAAACAGCGGACTTTCATTCATTCATGTTACCATAACAACGCGCTGCCGTAAATGATGCACGATAAACGTAACCAGGCTGTCTTACCTGTATGGACCGATGGCAGCCGGAGCTGCGGTGGTGTGGATGATCTTTCTGCTGAGTGCAGACATGTTCGTGGCTGATTTTCTGTCTTCACTACACTACAATGGACATTTCAGGCAGTACATTTTTACCGTAAAATATACACTAAACGCGCAGAACCACGTTTCTCGCCAACGTTCAATAAAACTTCATTGTGCATAAATTAGGAGAGTTACGGTCCAACAATATACAACCACTCGGAGGGTCAAGGCCTTATTTGTGGAGTCAAAGACAATAAACAGTACTGGTTAACTGTGAGTAACCTTTATTATTTCTCAAACGTTTATAACCTTTACAGTATTACAAACAAAACATAATAAATTAAGTGGTTTAAACATGAATGCTTACATTCCACTACATCCTCAAGTCACTATAAAGCAAAAATAACAGGGAAGTAAATGAAGACAAATCATATAGAGATGCAAGTAAATGTGATTTAAAGCAATATAGTTTCCTAATCCGGTTTTATTTGTTGTACAGAGCTAAATCAAAGTAATCCATCCTCTGTATTATCAATACTCTTCCTGGTGCTGTCAATACAACAGCAAACATGCATGCTGACCATCTGTCAACACATCCGTTGGACCCAAAAGGGAAATGCATTAACAGCCACATGAGCTACCAGATTAGATCAATGTGACAGAAAGAAAAAAGCAACACATTTAATAAAGAGCATTTTCTTTCAGACTAATTTACCGATGCAAACGTTTGAGCTCTCTTAAAAGTTCTGGTCCACATTAAGTAGAAAAATAAAAAAGACATGGTAATTCACAAGCTGCTTTAGGACTGATTAAAGTCTGGATTCATGTTTGAGACTCATTTCAGCCTCTCCGCTCATCAGACGAGGCAGTGAGACGGTGTAACAGGAATGTTTCATGACAACAAACCACATTCTTATGTAACAGCAAGTTTTTCATATTAAGACAGTGTTAATTCATTCAGAGGGTCATTGTTAGCTTTAGTTTTCTTAATCCACACCAACAGAAACTCCAAAGCAAAACCAGCTCCTCTATAATCTGTAAATATTCAATTGATTGTTTTAAAGATCTTGTTATACTTTCAAATTTAAGGATCACATAAAAGTTAATACTCATATGAGCAACCTGCTTTAAATTTAGTTATCAAAGAGTCAATGAAACAGCAAAGAAATCTGCATTTACTGACCATAATGTGCTGGTGTGGACATGGAGCGCCAGTTTAGAAATAACACCTTTAACAAAACAAACAAGATAAACACATGTGATGTTTTAGCTTTTAAAAATGAGCTTGTGTCCCAGCACCCACAAGGTGCAGTGCATCTCGATTCCTTCATTGATAGCATCACATGAAACAATTTCAAAGTACTTTCATGTATTATTGCTTCAAATAACACATATAAGCAACAAGTAACTGGAAAATATCTTCTGCCATAAAAAGTGTGACTGATGCAGCGGCGGCTTGTTTTAAATTTAACTCGTTTTTATGCTTCATAACAGTAATTGATCCAATTCAGGCCTGGCTACTTCACTGAACTCCTGTTTCTTCTCCTGCTTAATGCACAGGATTTCACTCCAACATTCCCCATAATGCAAAAATATTTAGAAAATAAATGTTTTAGGGGTTTGCAAGATGTTGTACAATGTTTAGGATTACATGAGAAGTTTTTACTGTTTGAGAGCGAGTCTGTGTAATCTGTTTTTATATCCAAAACAATGGATTACTTAGTCCTCTCAAACTGTAAAAGCAGCGTGGGATTAAAGAGGCACTGAGATACGTGGTGTCAGTCTGTGGACAGCGCTGTGGCTGTATCATACACAAGAAAACAACAATCAAATAAAAAAAGATTAAAAAAAAAACACCCATGAGACTTATTTAACTTCCTCCACAAACAAGGGAAAACATGCATGATCCGATCTTCATCTTCCACACGATTTCTGTTCATTCTGACAAAACCTCTCCTCAGACTCGTCTCCTTGTGAGGAAATGGATTCAAACATCCATTGACTTGGCTGTTTTATTACATTGCTCATTATTAAAACTAGATTTTAAACATTTTAAGGCATTCTCAACTTCCTTATAGACTCCACTTTGATTGTCTTTGGTCATGGATGAACCTCCACAGCTTTAATGCAGATATCTTTATACTAGGCTCTAGATTATATTTACACTGAATGTAAAAAAACATCAAAGGAAAAGAAAACATGACTGTTACTCCGCTGCAGAGGCTTTCCTTGTGTGTAGATGCTAATTCTTAGAGGGTGCATGACATGACGGGCATGCCACAGAGAAAAGAGGAAATTCCTTTAGTGACTTTTGCATGTCTAATGGTCACGGGTTGCTTCTCTTTTTGGCTACAGTCCTGAGCGGTGCTCATAAGACAAACAACAGCACAGGAAGTGTAGAACAAACTAAATGCACAAAGACTGGTGGGAGTGAATCCTTTCAGTCTAATCGAAGAAAAAAGAAGCTTTAACTTCATTAAGAACAGGATCAATGGTTTGAGGGTGAGATTGGATGGGAACATTATGGTCATCTTTATTCCCCTGAGTCACTGGACATAAGCTGCTGGCTTCTGGGAAACCTAGACCAGGAGAGGAGGAACAACACTCAGAAGTTCTGCTGTCGTCTCTTTTTAGCATCCATTGCATCCAGGATGGGCTGTCTTTTAGCTGTGTAACGCTGCCTAAGCTCCTCGATTTCCCGCTCCATCATGGGATCCAAGGCACTCAGGCGCAGCTGCAGCTCTTCAAAATCCAGATTCTTCAACTGGGGGGCAAAACACAAAACAAAGACAAAGGTTGCAAAGAGATTAATCTTGTTTATAATACAAAATCAATATCTTTTAAAGAAAAAAACATGATCCAGATACTCACAAAGTCAAAGTCTCCATCCTGAGGAACCTTCCAGTTGTCAGGGAAGTTTTTGGACTGGATGTGGTAACCTGGCTGCTCCTGTGGCTGGTTGTGGTTGTAGTTCTCCTGCTGCTGAGCTGCCTTGTTGGAATCCTGCTTGTCAAAATAATCCATGAATGATGGACGTATGGGCTGCTGGGGGGTGGCGTGCCCTGTGGAGGGGGACAAGGCTGTAGTTTCATGTCTCATTGCAAATTAATGAACTTCACAGACAACTCTGAGTTCATTTTCTGTCATCTTTGCAAAGCTCATGTTCCAGTTCTGTCCACACAGACAGTTTAACTGAAGTGAGCTCCTGCTGACAGTGCCCCTTAACAAACACTGACGCGCATGAGGCACCGTGTGACTTCTAACTTTGTAAACAATCTTTCTAAATGGAGAAAAATCTAAGCGGATAAGTTGAGATAACGATTCACAAACAAAATGTTTACAGCTGGACTTTGTGTTGCTTCATTTTCCAGACTGGTACTGCGTTATAGCTTTACAGGTTTGCAGACACACATCTATGTCTTGTCTGCATACAGTCGCTGTAATAAAAAAGCATGACCTCAATGTAAGGTATTATGTGTTACAAAGAGACAGAGGAAAAAAGACAAGTCTATTAATAATAATAAGGTAAAAAAAAAAGCTAACTAAAAGTTGAGGCAATGGCACATCTGTTTCAGTAGTTACAAGCAGGCATGGTGAGGGCATGTTGGTTGCTTTTTGTGCTTCTTCCTCTTTGTGGTGAACTCTGTGGTGCTAAAATGATTGTTCAGCCGAGCACTAGCATCATCGCCTAAAGGCAAAGAGCAGTTCCATGCAGCAGGGCCAGACATAACTAAATGGTTCATAAGCATAGTACTACTATAATGGATGCTAGGAGGAAGACGCAAGTCAGCTTTATCTGTGACCCCTGAGTTGATTTTCGATAACAAATGACTTCCTTCCATTAATGACCAACATGTGTGCTCACTTCTCATTGATCCCTGGTCTTCCTCCTCTTCTTCATCATCACTATTGATCACCATAGTGCCCAGGTCCGACTCCAGCATGGTGCTCCCGTGCTCAATCATGGTCTGAGCTCCATCACTCATAGTGCCGGTGGCCCTCATGGTGCCGGCACCCTCTGAGCCTGACTTCACCATAGTGTGAGAGTCCACTTCAGTGTCCTCCTCCTGGGTAAAACCAAACAGTCTATCAACCTTATAGACTCTAATACAAGTGTTTCAGTGCTTATATTTGCGTATACATACAGAGTTGTCATCCTCTTCCTCCAGCTCTCGCTGCTGCTCTTGCTGCCTCTTGGCTTTCATCTCCATGGCTTCAGTTATCAGGTCTCTCAGGATTGTAACTGGTTTTGCTTGGCTGATAAATGGATGCTGGATTGGAGAAAAATATATGGATGCATTACATTTCAGTCTGATTAATACTATGCAACACATTTCTGCATGTCTGAAAGAGTGCTGATTTCTGGTATTCCTCCAACCTGTAGGAGCTGCGTGGCCGTTGCTCTCTGTTCAGGACTCTTAACCAAACACTTCTTAACAAAGTCTGTGAAATCATCTGACCAGAGCTCAGGCTTCCTGAATGTAGGAGGGGGGTTTGTGGGAATCATAAAGATGGCCTGTAGAAACACAAATAACTCATAGAAATCAAGGATTAATATTAAGAGATTTATATTGTGCCCCAAAAAAAGCCCAATGACACCCACCCTCATAGGATGAATATCAGCGTATGGAGGTTTGCCTTCTGCCATCTCTATGGACGTGATACCCAGAGACCAAATATCTGCTACACAGTTGTAGCCGATCTCCTGGATCACCTCTGGGGCCATCCAGAATGGGGTACCAATTACAGTGTTTCTCTTTGCCATCGTATCCTGAGAAGAGAAAAAGAACATCCTTTAAAAACATATATATATAAAAAAAAAAATCTTATCTGTGTTTGTCCTCTAAATGCATGCTAAAATAGACTCTTTCACAGCACAACAATATGTTTAATAATAGTATAATAACAGAAATTAATTGAGCTAACTTTAACAAATCCACCTTGGTCAGTTTAATGATCATTTATTTCCGTTTTACCGTTAACTGTCCTGCAACTCCAAAGTCTGCCAGTTTGGCATGTCCCTCAGTGTTGAGAAGAATGTTTCCAGCCTTGATGTCACGATGGATCTTCCTCATGAAGTGAAGGTATTCAAGACCCTTCAATGTTGACTTTAAGATGGTGGCAATCTCATCTTCTGTCAACTAAGGAGTGAGAGAAATCAAATAAGTACCAGTTATAATACGAGCTTAGACTTTGATCAAAGATGTGACATCGGTACGTTTTCACTTCTAATAAGTAACAGTGGACTGAGAATAAAACGAGTTTGGTGGATGCAAACAAATTAAAATACTAATTTCTTCTGAGACATTTAAAATAATGATAATAATAATAGCAAACAACTAAATAAAATACTAGAAAACCCTCCTACACACACACACACACAATTAATGCTGTGATAACACACCGTCTTGTTGCGCAGTCTGATAATGTCAGAAACAGAGCCGGCTCCACAATACTCCATGACAATCCACAGGTCTGTGTTTTTGAAGTAGCTGCCATAGTATTTCACCACATAAGGACTGGTAGTACAAAAAAACACATAACATATTAGACCCAAAAAGCAAAACAAAGTTTAATTCCTGAACAATATGAACATAATCAACAACACTAATGTCTGTGTCCATTCAGAAATGAGTCTTCTCATCATCTTCTCACCTGTCACACTGCTGCATGATGGAAATCTCCTTGATTATTTCTTGCAGATCAGACTCCACAGGAACCTGTTTGATGGCCACCACCTGTCCTGACTCCTTATGAATCGCTTTAAAGACGCTGCCATAAGAGCTAACCACACATAAAAGTTCAAGTTTTACAACTGACAACAGAAATGAACAGAAACACAGGACAGTCAGCCGTAATGAGTTGGTAAAACTTAAGGAAAATGTATTCTTCTTACCCTTCACCAAGTTTCTCGAGAACATCAAACACTTCTTCTGGTTGTTTGGTTAAACTGTCCTCACTCAGTTTTTTCAGCCTACTGCAAGATTGAACAAACCTTATAGATGCTTACCCAAGATAATTCTGTTTAAAACCAACTTCACATACATTAACCAAATAAACTGACAAAAATCACTTAATTCAGTGTAGTAAATGTGGCTTTATTTGTATTTTTCACTTAAAAAAAGAGTAATTACCAACTATAAACAGGAGTATACTGAACTGCAAACTGTATGACAGCTGATTGAGTCAGTGTTCTTGATTATACCACAAGCAATTCAATAAGCAAGTATTTAGTTATCAAAATACACAAGTAATCCAGTGACCCTAAAATTACTGAAATGCATCTTTTAAAACATTTTAAAAGGCTAAAGTCAAACTGGTTTATATTGAACATTTTCTTTATCAGGAACCAGTGTGCTTTATAATAAAAAGGATGTTCACGGAGTAAAATGAACATCTATGTTGTTGGTTTTTTGTTTAGTTAGTTTTTTCTACAGAGGGTTACTCTAGACCAAGAAAGACCAAGGAAAATAACATTAACTATTTTAATTTTAATAAAGAGGCGACACGTTTTTATGTCTTGCCCCAAAGAGGAAAAAACGAAAATGAAATTCCTCTGAAATCATAACATTAATAGCTACTCGACAATGTCACAGACCAGAGGCTAATTATTGGCGTATTTCTGTTTCAATTGTGAACTCTATCCTTACCATTTGAGGACAGTTTGAGACTAATCAAGGAAACTAAATAGCTTAGCATAAGCTAAGTGTGCGACAGCTGAGCTACCGTCTACATTAGCTTTTTGGCTAGCTATTTAAGAGCTTATAGGCAGACTTTAAACAACCATATGCAGACCAACCTTTTTGGAGCAGTTGTCTCCATGATGTAGAAAACTAAAAACAACAGACTCAGAATGACTTATGGCCGTTCTATAACCAATGGTCAAAATGTGAACATTGTCGGCAGAGTCCTTGTTGTCAAAAACTAGTGGAAGGCCAGCTGAGGGGGTGGTGGTCAAATGCAGTCATAACTGTACTACAGCGCCGTCCTTTGGTATGGAGTGCGAGATATTAAAAAATAAACTTTTAAACTAGTATATACAAACAAAAAAACTATTAATAAATTGCTAAAAACAATTATAAATCAATCTTTTGCGTGGGTTTAACCTTTTATACGTTGAGTTTATTATAAATGTTACATATTGCAAAATTATACTGGTGAAACCTCTAGCCAATCAGAAACGTCTTTGTTTTAACGTGGACGTCACGCATGCGCAGACAGAGAACAGCCTTCTGGAATATGAAAAGAGGATAAACAGTTAACAGAAAGCGTGGTAAAACGGTAAGGTGTCTTATTTGAACCCTTTGGGTTTTTCATTTAAAAAAAGGAGAGTATTTGATCTTTTATACAGTTTCACTCACACTCTGTAAACGCTGTTTCTGCTCACTAAACGACCATTTTGGTGGTCTGGCCTCATTCTTTCGACAGCACCATGCTGTTTTTGCTAGCATGCTGTAATAATACAAATGTGATGTTTACTTTTCTTTTCTTATCTGTTTTAGGATAAGATGGATACACAGAAAGATGTACAGCCGCCCAAACAACAGCCTATGATCTACATTTGTGGAGGTATATTAATGTATCAATAATGTTTCGTTTTAACCTGTTCAGAGGCATTTTTCATGTACTGTCACAGCTAACTGCAGCCACTAGTTTTAGTCTTTCACAAAATTAATAATGACTGTTTTTTAATAACTTATCCATTATCAAAACTGTAAGCACCTGTAAGTTATTATCAAAATTCAGTAAATTACATGAAGCCATGCTTTGAGATTGTGTTTTATCAGCTTTTGAATATGACATCAATTATGCAAACTCAGTGATACCCTGAACATAACACAATGAGTATTTTTGTATAAGTCATTTTACACTGTCAGGAAGTTGTTGAAGTGCTTGGTGCCTCTTCCTCATGCTGATCACTTTGCTGTTGGTTCCTATTCATCGACCAGCTGGACCAGCTGAAGTCTGAGCTCACAGCAGCCCATTAGATCCTTTATACTTCCAAAATTTGGACCCACTCTGTGATAATCCTGGCTCTCAACATAGCGGGAAATAATCTGCTAAACCCATATTTCTGTCCTTTTTGTGCTAAATTTATATGTTTTATGCTGTTTAAATTTTTAAGGATGCAAAAATGGCTTATTAAAATGCTTGCATTTGCATTTAGTTGTATAACAAATGTACCCATAATTAATCATTGTTATTATTGCAGTAATGACAATCAGCACAAAGTGCTTCAAGTCACACGTGATGGATGTGTTCATACAAAGTTAATGTCTGGTTTCTGAACAGGACAGCCCCTTTGGACCTCCAACATGCATCAAATACTGTATATCAACCCCAGAAATCATCTATTATTACTCGTATTAGGCTAATATGTGGTTCAAAAGTTACACAGTATCCTTTTTAAAGTTTGGTAGAATTACTCTGAACAAACGTCCAACCTGCAGCCAACTGTTAGGACAGTTTGAAGACGACACATGATGTTTGATGTTTTTATTATACTGTGTATGACAGCACTAAATGACATGACTCAACCATTAATGTCTTTTTTTTTGCAGAATGTCACACTGAAAATGAAATTAAGGCCCGCGATCCTATCAGATGCAGAGAATGTGGCTACAGGATCATGTACAAGAAGAGAACAAAGAGATGTATCCTTTTTTCTTGGTCTGTTTTATCATAAATCAGTGGGAAGGGCACTACATTGTTTGCTTGTTTCCTTGACTCTTTGACTACAGTGGTTGTTTTTGATGCCCGATGATGAGGACAGATGCAGATTTGACTTTGTTGTTTACTATCTTTGTAGTGTTTGACCATGTAAATAAACGGAAACCTGGCTTCAGATTCCAGTTTGTCATTTTCATTTTGACTGAATGTCTTTTTCTTAAATTCTTTGTTTTATAAAATATCACTTTTTATATTTTCTTTTTTTTAAATCTGTGAACAGTACCTGCTACATGACTACAGTAACACAAATGTATCAGTCCTTGTAGATCATTCTACACATATGTTGATACTTTTCTTTAAGCTATAAAATGTTCCTGATCATTTATTCATGTTCAAACATATTGCAGGGCATATTATCAGTGAGCTAGCTCAGTCAGTAGAATGATATATGTAAATATAGAAATAAAGTTTTAAAACTAGGTTCATAAGCAGTGGGTATGGTGTCAACAGAACAACACATTACTGTAATCACGCAGGCTTCAGAGGAAAACATGCACTTCACCCTATCTAGGATAAAGTATATGTACATGGGTGACTCAGAGAACCAATACCAGAACAAGGAGAAGAGCCAGTTGTAAAATGTTTTGGAGGCTCTGAGAATTTGGACTGATTCATCCCATTATGGACTCGTGTTTAACCTGCCCTCTTGGGGATGTTACTGGATCCTGAGCACACGCAGATAGGATCCAAAGCCGTTTTTACTCCAGAAATATATGACATGCAACTCTGTCAGCACTAACGAAACCAATTACACCCACATGCGCAAAAAAACAGTACATGACTATTCCTGCATATAAGTTTTCTTTTTATCCAAATAAAAATAAAGTTGCCTGGAGTTACCTTTTTTACTTCATTCTCTAACCATGATCTCTCAACCAACACGTTTAACCAACATGCTTTATAAAGCAAAACATGTTAAGAAAAACATCTTTTCCTATCAGGGAATGTAAACAAAAATGTTTATTTAATTTATTACTTAACTCACTTTCATTGATGATTTTAACTGACAGATCTTTATTTTAATATTTTTATTTAGCTTCAAGTAACAATTTCCCTGTTTTTGACAAACCTAGTGGGATTATTTTATTTTTATAAAAGCCCTATTTGTTTGTTTGGTTTTAATTTTACTGAAAGACACGAGACTGCAGGTTGACTCCAGTTTTAAACAGAAAATATTTGTTTTTAGTCATTAAATTGTAAAATACCTGATTAATTATCAACATATCACACTACAGAACAGAATAGAAGTATTTTTATATGTTTTATTTGTCGTTAATCCTGTGCATCCCTCCGCAGACCTCTGCTCCTGAGGGTTTCCCATCGCTTTGCGTTCACTGCAGCAGCAGCGTCGCACCGCTGTGGCCCCGCCCCCTCGCTGACGTCATCTCTGACGCTTCCGGCTGGAGGTGTGTCACGCAGAAATCCCTCAGCCAGGAAGACACAGATGAAGCAGCAGCTCTGAAAGGAGAAGCGGGGAGGAAGAAGGAGTTTGAGCGCACTGCGGTGGGAGTGCAGCCATGGGGAACGCACAGGACAAACCCCCGGGCAGCGGAGATGTGGCGGGGAGATCCAACACAACAGGAAGCCGGACGAAAAGTGGAGGCAACGGGGGAATCTCTCAGAATCCCCCCGTGGAGGCGATGATGGCCAATGGCACTCACGCAGACGGTCCCGCTGGTGGACACAAGCAGCAGGGCAGCCCCGCAGTGGACAGGAGTTACCTGGATGCTCCAGCCGGGGCTCTGCCTCCACACCTGGCGCGCCTCAAGAATGAAGGGAACCACCTCTTTAAACATGGCCAGTTTGGAGATGCCCTGGAGAAGTACACTCAGGCCATTGATGGATGTTCTGAGGCAGGTGAGCAAGAACAGTTTGTCCACCCTGAATTTCATTCATTCATTTTTTATTTGTGTTTTTTTTATTGCAGTGCCTGCACTTAGGTGCAGTAAAATAAACAACAACAAAAAACAGGAGCCTGTCAGAATTAAGGGGAAACGTCTTCCTAACAATCATGGATGTGCCAAATGCATGAACATAGCCTGCTTAAAATTCATGAAACATTACAAATTCACATTTTAAAAGCTCATTTAGAAGATTTACTTTGTTTAATTTTTTCCAGGAAAAATAAAATCACTGTAAATAATAGTTTCAATATTTTATTTTACAGCTTATATAGTTTGTTGCTCTTCAAGAAAAGTCTGTTATGTCTCCTGTAGAGGTGACAAAGTGTTTAATCGCAGCACCGGTGAGGTCACTAACAGCAGCAGATGGGAAGCACAGAAATAAGACAGAGAATCTCTCATAGGCTCTGTGTGTAGCACTCTAACGGGTATCACATATGAGTTGACTCAGTGTCATTTGGCTCCATAATCCCCACTATCCCATGTTAATTACGCATGCATTATGTCACTGCTTGCCTTGCTGTTTACCCAACCAGCATGCATGCTCTTATCACCAAACATTTATATACAGAGAAACTGTCGCTTACTCAAGTTTTTAGTCTAATATCCAAAGTTTGCAGCTGAGGCCTGACAAGTGACATGTGAGTGCAGAGAGTTGGTGCCAGAGGCCGTAGGAAGGTCATGTGCATGGGGGCTCTGGTAAGGTTGAATGTCCCGCTGTACCTTACAGAGCACTTAACCAACTTTTACTCCTCATGCCAGGCATGAGGTTTTTTGTCTGCAGCATTTTAGATGGATGTAAATGACTCCAGTATATCACGGAGGAGTTAATGGACACTTAAACGAAAGCATGGCAACCATCTTTTAAGTGTTTTTTGCATTTGTAAATGTGAATTTGTGACATTGAGACGGTGTGCAGGACTGATAGCGGTTGTGAGCCTGCACTGGAGACACGAAACAGAAATGAGAAAATGACTCAGCCAAAGGGGCCGTTAATGGTCTCATTCATCTGTCTGCCATTCAGCTGTTCAGCGTTTCTGGACAGTGTGCTGCTCGGGCTGTATGAACTATGCAGCATTTCAGACCAGGTCCAACATCATTACTGTTGTTACATGATAAAACCACAAACAGCTGCTCATATTTAGTGCTAGCCTGGCTTTAGAGCTGTTATTGTTTTACCTCAAAGATGACATGAGTGTTTTCTCAGAGCCTGGCCTGTTAGATGATGGTTATGGTTGTCCCTCTGCAGGTGTTGATAGTCCAGAAGACCTGTGTATTCTCTACTCCAACAGAGCTGCCTGCTACCTGAAGGATGGGAACAGCAATGACTGCATACAGGACTGCACCAAGTACGTGACAAGCGCCAATGCTGTTTATCTTTTTTCTCATAAAGGATGACTCCATAATGGTGTATGAACTCCTTTAAAAAGGATCCAAATAGATGCACCAAATGTGGATGCTTTCTGCTTTTATCTTGTGCATATTTACCCACAATGCAACTGATTCAACTTATTATTTTATTCTCACTTTGTTGTTGAAAACTGTTAAATTTCCTTTTACAGATTCTTTTATTTCAGTAAGATTTTCACCTTTCTTTCAATCTTTCTATGAATTCTTTTATGTTTTACTGCTACCTTGCTGCGTGTTTATTTATGCACGGTGGTGCAGTTGGTTAGCTCTGTGGCCTCACAGCAAGAAGGTTGCCGGTTTGAGCCTCGGTTGGGGCGGGGATCAAACCGGGAATCTTTCTTGTGTGGAGTTTGCATGTTCTCCCTGTGTTAGCGTGGGTTCTCTCCGGGTTCTCCGGCTTCCTCCCACAATCCAAAGACATCCAGCTTGGGGATAGGCTGATTGGAGACTCTAAATTGCCCATAGGAGTGAGTGTGCGTGTGTATGGTTGTTTGTCTATCTGTGTTGGTCCTGTGATGGACTGGCGACCTGTCCAGGGTGTACCCCGCCTCTCGCCCGTTGTGAACTGGGATTGGCTCCACTGTGACCCCGTTCAGGGAAAAGCAGTAGAAAATGGATGGATGTTTAGATGAGCATTTGATAAAGCACTATAATACTAAAATATTTGTAGAAAAAAAACATCTTACCATTCCACGACTATGTTATTATGTTAACCTTTCAAATAGTTTGCGCTCTATTTTCTTTATGTAATTTTCTTAATGTAATTGCTGGTTGACGAGGAAAACCCAATGTAAACATATTCATGGCCTTGTTCATGAATGGAAAGATACAACCCTGTTACTCCTGTTATTCGACGCTGAGATGCAAATGGTTTGATTCTCTGTCTTCTCTCTGATCCTCTTAGGGCTTTGGAGCTGCAGCCATATTCCCTGAAGCCCTTGTTGCGCAGAGCGATGGCTTATGAGTCACTGGAGCGCTACAGGAAGGCCTACGTGGATTATAAGACAGTGTTGCAGATTGACACTGGCACACAGGCGGCTCATGACAGCGTCCACAGGTCAGCCGGACACAAAACCTAATCAGGGGAAACTACAGAGTCAGATGGAAGTTTCAGGGTCAGAAAACAATCATTTTATTTTCTATAGTACCTTCTGAAAAGTCTTCATCACAACCTCGGAACGTTACTATAAAGAAGTGAAGTTTAAGTGAAAACAAAATTAGCATCATTTATTAGATTTTTTTCTTTTTCACTAGATGGGCTAGTGAAGAAGCTAAATGAACCCCTGGGAAAGTGGGGCTAAATCACTAGCTGGACTCTTTTATGTGGTTCTTCAGTCATGGAACAAACTGTCAGAGTCTGCAGAGTCCTTATCCACTTTTAAGACCAAGCTAAAGACTCAAGGTGCATTTCTGCACTTAGTCTAACTCTTCTGTTTGACTTGGAGAGATCTATCCAGCTCTTTGTGACAATTCAGCACGGATATTAGGAAATGAATGGGAACAAAACAATAAAATAAAAACATACAAATACAAATTGCTGCCTCTAGCACTACAGGACAACACCTGTGTCCCACCAGACCTGCAGCAGTCTGGCACTTATCTATGCTGTTCCCTGTTTGTGTTCTTATTCTCTGATGTACGTTTTTAATTGCTTTAGCACATATAGCCCGGTGACTTAGTTAAACCTTGTCCTGCATTACTCAGAGGGTGAACAGCTGTGTTGGACATGCCACCGTTAAACAATCAGCTCAGAAATCCACAAGCTGAGAAAAAGAACAAAAATGGAGCATTTCAGACAGAAAGTGACAACAAATATCTCAGATATGAACAGTGAGGAAAGCTAATGTGTTTCCTAAACATTAAATAGAAAACTATGAATCATGAAGAGCAGGAAAGTTCATTAAATGGTGCAAACTTAGTTTTTTTTTTAAGGTTAATCTTTTAGATTTAATTCTTTAGATAGCTGCTGTTTTTTGTCCCACTGGGTGAAATTTGCACTGAGCTACAACATAAACATTGTACAAGTATAATTTTTACCTGAGTTGGAAACTCAGGTGTGTTGTGTGCAGCTTAAACATGCTTTCCCTCCAAGTTGTTTTCAGCGTAAAGCACCATCATGCCATCATACCACATTCCCATTTTTTAAAGTGAAAATAAAAGCTTTAGAGTTTGGAATAAGCATAAAAATCACATTTTTATCATGTCCTGATCCACTTCATAAAGCACTGAAGCAAAGGTAACTAAAATGTATTTTTACATTTTAAAATAAAAAATAAATTATTTTAATTTAGCTTTATTTTATTTAAGTGGTCATTAAATCCCTCTAGACAAACAGAAATGTAGCTTTATGTCAAAATAAATACAAATACATCCCATGAAAACATTCTGAGCTGTACTTTACTAAAACATTCGTCACAAACTGGTTTTGTACCATACTCCAAAGGTCTGCTCATCACCAGTGTTCCCAGAAGCCTTTGCAGCATCAATCCAGCTAATGCATCACATGTGTTGTTTCGCTTTGCTTTACTCACAATGTCTCACCAAGGATCACCAAGATGCTGATTGAGCAAGATGGGCCTGAGTGGAGAGAGAAGCTGCCAGAAATTCCTGCCGTCCCTCTGTCTGTCCAGCAGCAACACAGAGAGAAACCAGTCAGCATTGAGTTGGCACAGGCACGAGCTGCTAGGGCCGCACAGGAGGAAGGTGAGTGACATCACTTCCTTTTAGTTAAAATATCATCTAATGAACTGTGATGAAATTCACACGGCACTGTGGAAAAAAAAGCCTCTGAGTTACAGAAAGTAGCTTTCAGAATCGGTGTGTGGCAACTAAACCGTACTGAAAGCTGACTGTGTAAGTGTGTGTGGGGGTGGTGGGGGTTACTGTGGACTATCAATAATGTAGAGGGAAAGCAATCCGGACTGTAGTGCTGTGTAATGGAACAATCCAGGTCAGGTTTCCTCTGAGCTCAGACTCATCACACAGCCCAGACAGAAACCTGAATGCAAAGCTATTTAAATACATTGTAAGATCACACTTATGGCTGCAGACAGATGCTTTATGTAAATAAAATATACAATAGCAGTCAAAAGTTTTGACAAACTGTCCCAGTAAATCTACTTTTGCCTGCTACTGTGTGTGAAGTTAGGTGTGTCGATGCAGGGAAGGCAAGGCAAGTTTATTTGTATAGCACCTTTCATGTACAGGACAATACAAAGTATTCAAAGCATAGATAATCTGCAGTAACAAGGCCTTCAAGGACCAGAGCGGAAGATCCCTGGTGTTTATACCTGCATAAAAATATAGAATCTATAAATATAGGATTACAAGCTGAATTTGGACATTTGAACAAATTTTAGAAGTAAAAATACAAACATGGGGATATTTGTTGCTCTCAAATAAATCAGTGATTCATAGAAATAAATGTAAATAGGATTAGCTCCTCCAGCTCACACAGCTTCACACACACCACCATCCCTCGCTAGCAGCTAATTATATAGATGTTAGTTGACACTAGCATCATTACTGTGTGGTGTTAACAGCATGAAACTAACTTATTATAGCAAGTGTTGCTCCTAAAAGACACCGAGCAAAAGGCTTAAGTGTCAACATTTCTACTGAGGTGGAAACTAAACTCTTTTCAACTGGATTTTATTAGATTTTTCCCCACTATGTCAAGTATTCTCCTGGTGTCGAATCCAGCGTCTGACACTGTCTCAGAAATTGCTTTGCCCCAATATGTGCAGTAAATACAGCAAACACGTGTAGTTAATACACTTTAACCACAAGTTAAATTAGTCTTGGACTGCGTCAGAGTATTTGCTAACTAAGCAAAGTAATAAATAAAGTTCATTAGAGGGGTTTAAAAGGATTTTAGTTTGCATATACTTTGGATTTTCTATTGTCTGGTATGTCATTAAGAGCGCTCTGCAAAGGCAACTGTTTATTACAGTTAATCTGCACGTTTCCTGGGCAGAAACACAAAGTTCGTGTGTGACCGTGATGTGTGTGGAAGCTGACACAAACACGTGCACAAACAGGAAATTGTACCAGCAACCTCATCACAAATTCGTGCACAGATTGGAATAAAATTGAGCTCTGATGCTGCAGGGAGGGAATAAAGTATGAATTATGTTACATATCAGCAGATTCATGAAGATATACAGAAACATCATGATGAGACCCCAAATATGCTGCAGCTACAAATATCACACAGCTGCAGCACGGCGGTAAAATATTCATATAGAATTTTGTTTCATATGCATCAACTTTTGCTGTATTTTAGCCCAAAAATAAGCAATTCACTGTTCATTTAATTGATTTTGGCTTCTAGTTTTATTATCCATGACCAAATACACATGATCGTGATGAAATTGGTGCCTAAAATCATCTGTTTGAGTCACATTATGTTATAAAATCTTTGCTCGATATACTTCTAATCATTCAAAGGAAGTTTTTTTTTTAGATCAGTGTCTATTAAATTCTCTTGAATGATTTGCAGTGGAGTTTTGAGTATTAACAAGAAGGAATTAACAAGTCAATCTATTAAAAAACCTATTTTTTGCTCATCGCTGTGTCATAGGACCGGTTTTAAATGGACAAATAATGCATGAAGAACGTTTGTCCTTTAATAGAGGATTGTATCTGTGTGTGTGTGTGTGTGTGTGTGTGTGTGTGTGTGTGTGTGTTTAGCAGTCTACCAGGATGTTTAAGTGCCTCTATGTTCTTTCTACAACTCATTACATATCACGACTTTCTCAGCAGGCAAAAAACTAATGACTCATCTCCTCTGGTCAGATGTATCTTTAATAACTGTGCGTATGTGTGCGTCAATAAATGAACTATTTGGTGTTTTTTTCTTTTTTTGCGGCTAAATCGTGTTTTTCTGTCAACAGCTAGAAGAAAAGAAGCCCGCTTCACATTACTGAAACAGGAAGGCAACGATCTGGTGAAGAAAGGTCTCATCCAGGAGGCTCTGGAGAAGTACAGCGAATGCCTCAGCTTAAAACCCGATGAATGTGCTGTCTACACAAACAGGTTTGTGTGAATAAAACAACCTGAACACACACACTGAGACTGTTTGATCCTACCAGCAGCGCTGCAGAGAAAGATGCAGCATCCATAACGGCTTGAATGTGGCGCTTAAAGGATTTATCATCTTCCAGCTCTGTGTTAATACAAGCAGCTAAATGGAAGTTGTGGACATCACTCCTTCAGAAACAAACAGCAGAGGGCATCATATGATCACGTATTCTACCAAGTCCAGTGTGTTGGCTCACATCTTCTGCTTTTCACTCAAGTATTTGTCAGTATTATCATAAAATATTACTCTGAAACTCAGATTCAGGTGTCACAAAGTTAACATGGTGGGCATTTTAACACACTGTTGTGTCTGTGTGCCCCAATCTGTGAAAAGCTTTGTAAAATATCTCCTCAGCTCATGTATTCAGGAGCTGTTTCAACATGGATTTTGCTGTGAGAGACAGAAGTTGCTCATTTTCTCCCTTTCAGAGCCGTTTGTCTCCTGAAACTAAGTCGCTTCGAAGAGGCTAAACAGGACTGTGACTCTGCTCTGCGGCTGGATCCAGCCAACAAGAAAGCCTTCTACAGACGAGCGCTGGCCTTTAAGGGTTTACAGGTGTCCTACACGCACATCTTGGGTTGGACTGATTTCTGTTTTCATCCATAATATTTTTCTGACGGTGTGATCACATTCCAGGATTTCCTCTCAGCTAGCGGTGACCTCCAGGAGGTCCTCCAACTGGATCCCAAAGTCAGGGAGGCCGAGCAGGAGCTTGAAGTGGTGACCGGCTTGCTGAGGCAGAGTCTGATGGACACAGCAAGAGTAAGAAGGCAAACAGGTTTATATGACATATAAAACAACAAAGCAACTAAATTTTATTTCTTCCTCCAGGCGTGACGACTCTTTGCGGTGCACAGATGGACAGGTGCGGACACGTACGGTAGCATGCGAAAGTTTGGGCACCGTTTAGTCAAATGTTCTGCTTCTGTGAATAGTTAAGTTAGTAGAGACTAAACTGATCTACAAATGCATTAAAGCAGGTACGTCTAAAGTCAGTCCTGCAGGTTTTCAGTGTATCCCTGCTCCAACACACCTGATTAAAATTAAATGGAGGCAACAGGACAGGGAAAGGGGACAGATAAAAACCTGCAGGATTGTGGCCCTCGAGGACCGGAGCTGGACACAATGCAATAAAATTAAAGATATAAGATACAACAATATTTTTGTAGTGAAAGAAGAGCAAAGCCCTGCAAGAATTTAGGAGATTCAAGAGATTTGCGCTCTTCAGTACCTCAGATTGAGTCAGACCTAAAAGAACTAGTAAGTACGAGAGACTGCACATTGATAAGTGTTATGAAAGTGTCATCACTAAAGCTTATAGATTGTTTGAGTCCTTAAATGTTTTCCCAACAAGTGGTCATGAAACATTATATGTTAGCTAATAGCAAAGGTAAATGGATAATAGTAAGTCACTCTCAGGTAGTTCTTTCTTTGATTAGTTGGTAACAAAGAAATGGATGTTTGTAGGAATCATGCTCCAGTTTTGCTCCTGTTTAGGTCTGGAAAAACAAAGTTTTCCAGTGAAAACTTCACGTGGAAATACAAAAGACTGAAAACCTTTTCTGCTTAACCTGTAAAAAAGTGGACCTTGATGGGTTAGTGGTCAGTAGAAGGCCCTTCTGCACCCCGACTGCAAAATTCATCACTAAGATTTAAACCCATAAATACCAGGTGCATGTTGGAACAGTGCTTATGGATGTTCTTCCATATTGCTAATGCTTTGACCCGACGTTCCAGCCAGAGTCAGAGGGAACATTTCACTTGTAGCAAACAGAAGAAAAGCAGTGAGGTATTAATCCTAAATATGTGTCGCAACCTAAATCCTACAGCGGAGATGAAGATTTAGCCTCCAAGGCTTCTCACCTGTACTCTGTGGATAGGCGTTAAGAGAGGAATGCAGGCGGTATGGTTGAAAACTCACTCAGAATATGAAACTATCTGCAAGAAGAAAAAGAAAAAACACAAATGAGCTCAAGAAAAGGACCAAGCTGTTGCTTCCCAAAGAGCATGCGACAGGACTGAGCGTGCAGGATGTCCAAACCCGTCACTCTTTCTCTAGTTTGGAAAATAATGAAGAAATAGCTTAAAATCTTGCTTAAAATAAGACAGAAATGTGTTTTAAATACTTCATCTTTCACTATTCACAGCAACAGAAGGTTTGATCAAGCGTTTGCATGCTACAGTGTGTGTGTATGTGTATCGGTCAGCTGTGTAAAAATGGAGACTACAGCCTTTGACTAATGAGACGGTCACCACGGATAACCAGCATTTCATCTCCGCTCCGTTTGCAGTGTACAAACCGCACCACAGCTCCCGAGCACACAACGTTACAGAACAGTAAGCTTCATTTGAAAAGACTAACGTCCAGGTACCTGTGACCTGCTTGCACTATAAATCATTCCCATTACGATGGAATGTATGTAAATACAGAGTTTTGAGACGGGCTGCAGAGTGCTTGTCCTGAGCTGGAGGAAGATTAAAGGAGGGTAATGTGTGCCTTACTGAGATTTCTACTGTAGTTTGGATGAAATATGCCAAAATGAAAGGTTTTGTGTTAAATTTGGTTTCAAGGTGTTTGGCTTCAACACAGTTTAACGAAGCTTAAAATAAAATGACGAATAGAAACGGATGTAATTCATGATGTGTGTGAAAGAGGCAGGTTGCATGTGGTCTACTTCTTTTATACCCAAACAGAGAACATGTTGGGTATTTGTCACTGCTGACATGTATAATATCAGCTATGATGGATTTGTAACGATAAACCCACAACATGTGTTTTAAGCTATTTGGGATGCGCTTCAGATCATTTGCATCATAAACACAATGCATTGAGGAGCATCTCTGTGCCCTGTCAGCTGCAACACACTGTGTGCTGATCAAAGTTGGGTTGAATATTTGATTAGAAGAAGTGTCTCCATGTTAAAGGGTGTTACTGCTGGTGTGAACCTTTTGTCAGATGATTTATTTAGTTTGTGTTTTATTGTAGCAAAAATGTCACTATAAGAATGAAAGTCTACATGGTAAATTGAGAGTATCATTGTCTTCTATACATGCTCACACATTCAAACACAATCACTTTACGCAGCCACGTTTTGTTTAGTTTTTTACGGTACTTGTACCGTTTGCTTTCTTGTTGTTGGCTTTTCTCTTAATGTTGACCGTTTTGTTAATATCCTTTTTTATGGTGCAATTACGATGGAAAAAAAGAGAGAAATGATGCCCAACAAGTCACAATGAAGAGCATGACATGAATAATAATCAGCTGTTCACCTGTACATGTAAACACAAGATCAGACCTGGTTTGTTCTGGCTACAAAGTGTTCCCCATACGATACGTTTTGGCAGACTCGCAGGACATAAATAATACCAGTAATACCAGCCGCACTGCAGTAATATGTTGGTTAGCACTGAGGCCTCACAACAAGAATGCTTCTGGTTCGAGCCTCGGCTGGGGGAGGTCCAATCATTTACCTTTCTGTGTGGAGTTTGCATGTTCTCCTTGTGTTAGCGTGGGTTCTCTCCGGCTTCCTCCCACAGTCCAAACACATGCACCTTGGGGATAGGCTGATTGGAGACTCTAGATTGCCCATAGGAGTGTGTGTGTTGGCTCTGTGATGGACTGGCCTGACCTGACCAGGGTGTACCCCGCGTCTTGCCTGATATCAGCTGGGACTGGCTCCAGCCCCCCTGCGACCAGCCGCACTGTCCCAGTGAGATACTAGTTTTCCTCACCGCTCACTCTCATGATGTAAGCATCTCATCTCAGTACGAGCTTAACCTGACATTTAAAAAGCATTTTACAAAGAGCAAGTGTTTTACTTCCATTAAGGCTGATGTCATGACTTCTAACAGCGTGCATGTGAATGTCAGCTCTTTATATCAGCAGTGGTACCACTCAGATGTTAGATTGAGGTTTTTGACATCATTTAAACAAATTATCTCTATTTTAAAAGAATTAACACTTGTACTGGAAAAGGAAAAGTCACCACTGGACAGAAAATGTAAATGTTTGCATTTATGTAGCAAGATGTGCCACGACTTCCGTTTGTTTTTAGAAGAATCTATGTTTTTTGCTTAAATACTCATCTAAATGAAGCAACCTGATCTACTCTTATCAGCAATGTTTGTATTGCTTCTTGGAATGTAAGCACGTACTGTATGTAAATAAAGACATGAATGCTTTTTACTGTGTTATTACTCATGCTAATCTGTAATGCAATTCAACATCGGCTCCTAATAACAAAACCTCCATCCACGCTTTCACCTGATGCCAAAATACACACACAATAAGCTTGACTGAGAATTTTAATTGCAAGATATGCATTTACATGCACATTCTTAAGCAGATAATTAGGAAATATACATTTTCTTATAGCATACGCCTCTTTGATCAAATTAGGACATAGGTCTGGCATGAGTATACAGATAACAGCTGTTTAGATAAAGGGACATTTACCAAAACATTAAGAATATTCTAAAATAGAGGTTTCAGAGGTGCAGAAAAACTCAACAGCAGTTTTCTCTCAACGCACTGAGCACATCGATCTGTGGTTAAGCTTTACAGTCTCAAACTCATGTTGCTGCTTTGGAGAAAGAAAAAAAAAAACATTATTGCCAATATTTACTTTGCATTAAGGCTCCACAGACTTTGGCTACTTCAGGAGAAGATTTTAAAAAATGTTAAAGTTTTGGTTTATTTTGTTCAATGTTTTCTGTGACTTTCTCGAACAATAAGAGTCTTCTTCCACAGCGGTGACCCGATAGTCTTTGGTAGGCTAAACCTGCTACTGTGAGTGAGGGAAGGGCAAGTATTTATTAGTATTTTCTGAGGCAAATATAATCTTTCACAATTTTTATATCACATGAAAGAACAGGAAAAAAAGACAGAGACATTTTCCCAAAAAGGCACTGTTGGTTCAATAAACAATAATAATTGCATCATTTCCAAGAATTTAACAGAAACACCTGGAAATGACTGGTAAGAATGATTTAACATACTGTACAGCCTCTGCTATATATCGAATAAAACAAATGAGCTTAGATACAAAAAGCTTTTCATTGCACAAACACATTTTCATGTAGAGTTTTCATAGCTGAAAGCTTTATTCTATTATTAAAAATACAGGTTGGCTGACTTTGCTTTAGGTGACCCACTAATAAAGGACTCCCGTAATTTGAAGGGAAAAAAAAAGTTTAAAATCTAGGCTTTTGCTCTTTTTTATGTACTTATAATTTAAGGAATAACTATAAATTCCCTTTGATCTCGATAATTTACCAGATATGACTAAATAAAAGGCGACGAGTAGTGCACTCATATACCTGTGCAGATGGAAAAATGTGAAGGATTACTTCCCCGAGGTGGCTCGCTTTAATCCACAGCAATTAAACAAGGATGAACAGCTACACCGAGTACTTGTCAACACATTTCCCACGTGAGTTCATTACAAAGGATGAACCCAACACGGGCTTCAATGTTCACACCAACTTTCCCAAAATGGAAAATAAAAAGGCAAAAACCAGCATAAAGAGGATTTGCATATCAAACAAAAGCAACAGTTATCATTTTTCTTATGTCTGATTATGTCAAACAAAACCTTCCATTGTATAAATGGTCCCTTCTCTCATTTTGTTCACCAGCAAACTGGCACCGTAGTGGACCACAGTGAGTTCATATTGTGATTAATGCAAAACCAGAGAAAGAGCAGGTTGTTGCGGATGTAAAGTTTAAAAGGTTCAGGTTTTATTATAGCAGCTTTGTTAAATTTCTCTGAAGCAGCTTCAGCAGGTCTGCTGATCATCAGGAGAAAAGCTGGTTTGGTCCGAGGTTAGGAAAAACAAACTTATATGGGTCAGTTCACAGATCTGCAGCATCTCATCACAGTGAAAACCTGCTCGCTACCTTTCCACTAACATTCAGCTCTACTTTAACAACCGACTCAAATTTCATGTCTGTCACAAAACCAGACGTCTTAATGGTCTCAGACTTAACCTAACATCTCTTAGCAACTTCCACCTCAACATTCATGCCTTAACATATATCTGCAACTCTGATCATAACCTTCCCAAGCTGCACAAGAGGGTTCAGATTAGGTGATAAGGCGACTGCAGAGTGTAATGCTAGCACAACAGAAGGAAGGACGGGGCCTTTAGATGTCTGTCTGTATACACCGCTTCCTTGTTTGGTTACCAGTCTGAGCAGGTGATGAATTTCTGATAGTCTCTGTCTCATCCTTCTCTGGCTCTGTGTCTGCAACATCAGCCATATTCTCCTCACTGATATATAGACATGTCCCACTGCTTCCCTCTATGGGTGAAGCAGGTGGGGATGAAGACAGCAGGCGGTGTGTGAAGGCTGCGTGGCTACTCTGAGGGGAGAATTGCTCCAAGCGGTCATGCTCCACCTCCGGCATGGGTGTGACGCTGGGACGGTGAGGATGGGAATCCATGGGGGGAGAGCAGGGTGCGTGAGCTGGTTTGGAGGTTTCGGGCTCGGAGCAGCTGAGCTCTGATGAGAAGTGGCTACAATGCGAGTCGGCCACAGAGGGAAGGCTGCCGCTCAGGGATGGAGAATCAAACTCAGAGGAGTTGGTGCTGCGTTGCTCTAGAAGCTGAGCGTCCATATCTCGCTGTGTGTCTGCATTTAGTTTGGTTTCTCCTTTGCTGAAGCTAGCTCTCTTCCAAAGCTTGCTTTTGCATTTCTTCCCCACTGCAGTGGAAGGGTCCTTAGACCAAGAAGATGAGGGACAGCAGGAGCTACTGTGCTGACCGCAGCAGCAGGGAGAGGGACACGGGCAACCACTGGCACCTTTGACGCCGGCAGAGCTGCTGCTGCAACTGGCTTCATCTTGGCTGCTGCCGATGCTGCCGTGCCTCACTTTGTCCTGTTTGGACTCCATATCTGCAGACACCTCCGAGCTGTTGTCTCTGCAAAATAATAATCCAATGTTACAAAAACAGGTTAAAAAGTTTATTTTGTTCATAAAATTGCATATTCTAGATGACCTTTGATAATAATCCTGAACTTAAGACTTCCTTCCTTGCACTCATTTAAAATGTTCATTAGTTTGAATATCATTTTCCTGCCAACATAATGAATACTGAAAGCCCAAAGGGATTTTCCTTCATACAATGGTCATGTGTAAAACAAAAGAATACATCTGCTGCTGTATTCTGACCTTTCTAAAGGCGTGTAGGCATTGAGGATGGAGCCTGCCATGGCTTTAGTGCTCGCGTTGTCGCTGATAGTTCCCAGACTGACGGTGGCTGACTCCCCGCTCAGACTGCAACGCTCCTTCTGGACATCAGCCTGCACTTCCATCCTGAGAAAAGAAAAGTCAAAGCAATGTATTTATTGTAAGAGGAACCAAAACCCAATGTCTTCACACGTCTTTTTCCACCAGTTTTGATGACATATGCAGTAACTGCATGCATTTCCCGAGACTATAGTATGTCTTAGTCCTCACCGTCCCATGTTCACACACTTTATGTATGAAAACAAACATTTTCTCAGTTACTCTGTAAAATTTATGCTGTTACAAATTGTGACTATTGTGTTTATCAGCTATATAAACTTTATGCTACATCTTTAAACCAATAACATTTAGGAGAATGCAAATACAGCTCGGTGCATCACCTGTTGTAGCAGCTACCAGACAGGCTGCCAGTGATGCTGGTCCCAGCGATTGCTGTTGTGCTGGCATTGTCACTCATATTGTCCCGCTGAGCAGAGCTCACACCACAGCGCTCCATGTGGCTCCCACTGACACTGAGGCTCAAACCAGTCAGACCTCCAACACTCGCTCCATCTCCGAGGCTTGGATTGTTAAGTCGTGTCTCTGCTACTGAGGTGGTGTCTGACAACAAAAAGAGGACAAAGTCAGTCACACTAACAACATCTTGAGAAACAGGTATGGCGTCTCTGTACTGTGAACAGCTTTGAGGTACAAAACCTTTTACTGGTAAAAGCTACAATAAAGGCAGATTGTCAGTGATGAAGAGGGATTAGAGATAAAGAAAGATTACGCAAATAGAAACAGAAAGTCTTGACTCACACCGTGTGTTCCCAAAAATGACACTTTCCTTTTCTGTTTTTCAGCTTACTAATTATAATGCTCACTGCTGTCATGAGTCAGTCTTCTTCCTTTAACAGCTACAGGACAAAACATGACTGACCTCACTGACAAACACACCCAGATACTACAATTAACACTTTGTGTCAAAGCTTCATGATGGGTTAACACGTAAAACAAACAAGTGCACTCCTACACGCCAAACATGTCTGTATGCACATAATGAGTGCTAAAACATTCCAGAAATCCTCCACAACTCCTGATAAAGTCTGTGGTGTAAGCCTACCCAGGCTGGACTGGGTTACAGCAGTAGTGTCTTTAAAAATTTATCAGTCATTTTGCTATTTCTGTGCTATATGACAAGATAAAATAAATGAGAATAAAGGATTAATATAATTTATATTAAGGCACAAAAGAGTCAAAACAAAACTAAAACTTCATCTGAAGGTACAAAAGGTGAGTTCACATCGAAACATACATTTTAACATGTCAAGCATTAGATGCTGAACTCTGTTTTGTTTTCTTTTTAATCGTGAGTTTCTCACCTGTGGCTGCTGGCCCACCACCCATGTTGTCATTTTCATCATCGAACTCGATTCGGACCCCTTTGCCGTTGCCAGCAGACACTCCACAACCTCCGCTCCGGCACAGGGAGATTGGGACAACTCCGTAGACGTAGGCTAGCATGATGGGAACACCGATTCCTAAATGACAAGAAGAAAACAAGCTCAGCATATAAAACTAAATTTATCACACAAATAAAGGCAGGGATATCGTACGTGACGTTTTTTATAGATATACTATGGGAAAGTCACTTAAATATTTAAAAATGAAGTGACAGGTGGTGCAGTTTGTTCTTACCAACAGTGACCGCAGCAACAACAGGAGATACAATCACAGATAGAGTCACACCGCCAGCTATTATCAAGTTCCTCTTGTGTTTGGAGATGTCCTTGCCCTCATAGCGATTATGAATCTGTTTAAATAAATAAAGTAAGACTTACTGGAGAGTTTCTAAGACAGCATTTGATTTGATTCGTCTTCAACTTATTACTAATAACCAGTTTCCACGTGACAACGCTCACCTTTCTGCCCACATAGACTGGGATGCCAATGATCATTGCTGGGATGGCGATGCCCGCAATGAGCGCGATACCCACGGGTGCACCCACCAATGTGCCAAGCTGCCACAGAATCTTCTTCTTCCTGCTCCACGGCTTTTTACCCCAGAAGGTGCAGCCTGACGGACTGAGAGGACAGAGCAGATTGAGTGGTCTGAGTGTGAGAGAGGGTGAATCTGTGAAACAAAAACAAAACTTTCCAACCCAACTGGGTGTAATCAGGAACAACAGGGCTTTCACTGAATCTATATCATCACTAGACAACTAGACCTCCAGCTCCTGTTTACACTGGTTCATTCAATCTATTTAAGAGAGACACTACATTGAATTGTCCCTTTTAAATACCAAGTCATAAAACTAGCATATTTTACCTATGGCATGCAAATCGTGAGTGAACAGGTTAATCAATTACCATTTCAGGCAAACTCAGGTGTTATTTTTCTGTATGCTAAAATGTAAAATGCCCATAAAAAGCAGGGAATCAAAACGGAAAAGGTAACAAAACGTAAACACTACATCACAGCCGTGGTACATTTCTGCTCGATTGTGTGTTCATGGTACCTTAAATAGTGCAGGTCAGAGATCTCCTTCATGCAGAGCCAACAAAACTCACAGCCGCAGACGGCACAGGTCATGTGATTACAGCTTCCATCATTCATCTTGATGATGTAAGCAGAGCAGCGAGGGCATGGTTTGATGTCATCACCTGGATTAGATTAGTCAGAAGAACATTATTTGCTGGTCATAATTGAGAGGCAGTATGTGGATATGTGGATGGTGTAGTGAGGTTAAAATATCCTGGGTGTGCTCATCTGGATAGGGGTTGTTTGTGCACAAGCATCTGAGTTCATCTCACCAGCAGCTCCGCTCTCTTGGCTGTAGCTGAGGGATGATGACCTGAAATTCCTCAGCCGGAGGTTCTGGGCTCTTTGCTGACGTGCAGTGTCACATGTCTGGTTGGGATGCCACAGCTGTTTGCAGTGGTAACAGAATTCAGTCCCACACCCTTCACGGCCACATGTAATCTTTGGGCAGCTGGCGCAGCCAAATGCAATTACAGCATATCTACGAGAGTAAAATAATACAGCCAAAATGTTGGTTTATAGTAGTAATCAAGGAGTCATGTATGTAGTAGTTTAGTGCAACACTAATAATAAAATATTAATGCATAAGTTCAGGTGATATGCTCCCTCACTTCCTGTATTATCCTCTCATTTTCACTTTTCAGACTTTTCAAACTCTGCTGTCGCCTGATCCTTCCGCTCAATTACTCCCTTGTGCCTTTATTAAATCATTATTTTCCTTATGTTGAATTTTACATATAGTGTCATGAAACCCACCCGGAACTTATTTAATGTATTGGTTATCAAAAGAACAGAAGATAATTTACTGATGTGTAAACTGTACAAAATGCAACAGGTCTTTTATGAGTAGCATAAAACAGCCACAAAACCCACATGAAAACCTGGATCTGATTGTAATCTGCAACCATAACCAGTATTTACAGTATACCAGTATTTTATACCATTATTTTTTCAGTTCAGGACATATTCACAGAAAAATACTCAAGCTATACTGTGGCATCAGCTGCTACTGTCGGCTGAAACACACAGATGGAGACTTAAGTAATTTCAAACAAGATCACATCAAAGTAGGTAATCCAAAGACATGCTAACATCAGCCGATACCAGAGAAACAACAGCTTAACAATGAGACAGAAAGAAGGGTCAGTCTTAAGTAACATACCAGCAATGTCAACGTGAAACTAGAAAGATTTCCTTGTTTGAGATGGAGGTTATCATTAAATCAAATCAGTATTATAAACTATCAACCCTTTAAAGTAACAAAGAACAGCAGTAGTGGTTGTGTGTTAATCAGTCTTTAAAAGCCAGTCTAGACATTTTCCAGACAGTCGCCATTAACACCCCAGTGAGAGGAACTGATGGTATATCGTGTGAATTGTGAAAACTAGATGGGAAATTTCCAAAAGGACTTTCTAGCATCATCACTTCCATGTGTCCTCCCACACATTTTAGAGCAAATGTGCCTAAATCCTCGAGCTTTCTTCAACAACACGGCTGAATGAAACAGATGAATTCCCTCCTCTGCGTGTCATCCAGCTCCGTGGAGGCCCAGTAACAAGCCATTTATTTAAAATCGGCTCTGCTGGTTTGCAGTATCTAAAAGTTGCAGGATGAGCTCGAGATATGAATCTGTTTTAGAGTAACAACTTAATTATGGCTCAGTTTTTATCTTCTCTTCTTTATTAAAAAACAATAATAAGATAATCTTTTACCTTTTAAAGAAATGCCATATATATTAGCATCCCATCATTACTCGTATTCGAGTATAAAATCCATTAACAGTCATTCTATAAATGGCTGAATAGCACGACACAATGAGCCAAAATATGCGCTTGTATTTGTAGCCCACCTTATGCACAAATGGTGAATTTTTGCACAACAAGTCTGCAGGTGAATGAGAGACTGCTGTTACACAATATGAATACTAAACATAGCTAAACAGGGATTGATTTAGCCTTTTAGACTGAGGTGACTGAAGGCTGAGCCACATTAAAAAAAAAAAAACAAAAACATGGAATATTTCTGGAACATACTTATCGCTTACACTATAGCTTACATGTTCATTGCATCATGGAGCCCACTGAGATTGCAAGAACATACTTCAGAGGTGGTAAAGGTAATTTTCTTCTTACTATAAGTAACTGCAAATCCAAGGTTATTACAAGTAAATGATTATGTTTGACTGGTATTGCTGGGACCTTTGCAAAAGGTCAGACCAAAGCACCCCCGCTTACACTGAGTTATCTGAGAAATTATTCTCAGCTTACATGTTGCAAAAACATTAACTTATCTGTAGCAAATATCTTTCCTGTAACAACACTTAGGCAACAAAGGGAAACCTGCAAGTCATGACTTCTCATTTAATGAGATAGAAATACTCTTGCCTATTAATTTAGAAATACAGTTTTATATATAGTATTATATTTTTTTTTCATATTTCAATTGTTATTTGTCTTTTTCTGCACCGATAATGGTCACTTTTTGCATTTTATTTTGCATTACCAAGTGGAATTATACCTGCAATTTCTTTGTTCCTCTGCAACAACAATAAACTCTCTACACTTTATTATTTCACACTAAAAAATAAGAAAATACAGGTCCCTGGTGGCTACAGCATGCTCGTTTCTACCCAACAAAGCTCTCGCATATGTGAATGTGTGCAAATAGAACGGGTAATTATCAAACCCATGTGCCTCCAAGTAGCTTTATTCATTAAAAGCAATCTGCCACGATGTCATAGCTGTAACTTTCCACATTGCATAAAGTTAGGGATTATCACTTGTCTTCTTAATTGGTTAGTGATCAGATCAATCTGATTGGGGTCTGAACATTAGGTGTTCAGTTGGGCATATTAATGGCAGGACAAAGAGTTTATCTATTGATCTATTCTTGCAAACATGCAGATTTAAGTGATAGTTTCACACATTTGAATATGATAGACGTTACTACGCATATTTATCATAGCTCCATATCAACACAGACGTGTTTGTAAAGCCAGTCAAACATTGCTTTGTAAACAGATAACCAGTGGTTTTATATAATACATAAAGAGGATTCTAACATTTGACAGACGGACCACTGAGCTGACCAACAAAGCCTTATTAGTCCAAAGCACAATTATACAACAATAAAGAGAGAGAACATTAACCAATGGAGATTGTAGCAGTGAGCCAAAGCTGGGCTATTTGGAAGCTGAGAGCAAGCAGAGTTGCAACAGTCTCATGAATGAACCATTATTTTAACAGACAAGGGTCAGCAGTGTTTATTCAACAAAGCCATGACAGAGAGACTGGGTTCAGGTTATGGACCTGCAATTCCAAAGCTGTGAACTTACCGAACTAAAAACTTATGCACAAAAAAAAATAAGTCTAGTAGCCAGCAAGACTGCTGCAACTAAACATGAGCATTACAAATACACAGCACGACTTGTGTAACAGGTGAAGCCAGGTGACTGGATGAGCAGACAGAGCACAGTGTTAGTCACAGCAAACTGTTGAATCCCTACTGGCTGCAAACATGCAAGACCCTGAGTTGACCCTAACCCTGCAGTGTCAACATCATGTGAACAGAAAAGATTAACTGAAAGAGACAAAACCTCTGAAACACGAGAAGATCTGCAGAGTTTCATCTTTATATATGTTAATTTAAGTCACATTTATGGCTGCCATGTTAAAAACTAACAAATAATTTAGTTACAAAGGTTTTTTTTTAACAAATTACCCATTCTAAATAAAATAATGAGTTATCATGAAGATAATAATTCAGTGTCACCAGCATTTTAATGCCAGAAAGCATTTAACTTTTACAGTTAATGTTGGCTCTGAGCAACCTTCTGACAATAGCAGAATTCAACAAAAGCATGATCACACAGACAGCTCACATCTGTTTCCCCATGAGATATTTTTATCTCAGTCATCAGTGAGGCTGAAATAAACTTCGCAGGGCCAGAGTACAGCCTAGATGTCTCCTTGATGTAGTTATTTTTGGGCTTGTGCTCTGCTTTTTATCCAGGTACAGAACTTTAAGCAGCTTCCAGGAAACTAACACTCATATTTTAATAAAATAATGTTGTATTAGGAATAGTCTAACAAGCCTGACATGTAGAAAAGTGTCTCAAAAAGCCACATTTCTTATTAGTTTCCATGATAAGTGTTAAAAACCTCAACTTTACAAACCTAAGAGACAAGAAGACATTTAAAAATTACCCACAATCATTGTGAATGTTTTAATTTAGAAAAGAGCAAGCAGTACTTGTATGTTATTTACTGTGGAGGTTATATAATCCCAGCCCGATCTTACCCGCAGTCAGGGGCAGGGCACCAGCGGCAGTCAGGTTCAGCAACAAGCCACCTCCTCAGCATGAACTCCTCATACTTCTCCATGAGGGGTTGGTCTCCTAGGATCATTTTGATATCGTGGGGATTGAAGCGCTCCGAGCACTCGGGACAGCTGATGTTGACACGGGACTCTGAGATCTCAATGCGGAGATACTGTCGCAAGCAGTCTGCACAGGAGCGATGGTGGCAGGTCATGATGTCTGGAAAGCGCTCTCGAGCATGCCGCAGGAGGCACAGAGGACACTCGAGCAGCTCTGACGAAGACCCTGTCGCTGATGAAGTTGACGCTACATCCAATGGAGTCTGTGTTGAAGTTTTGTCATGGCTAATTTCTGATTGAACATTTTCAAGGCTGACAACACTGTCCACCCCTGCTCCAGGAGGCAGGGTCCTGGATTTGCGTTTGGAGTCACGGTCAGGCCTGCATCGCCGCCCAAATAGTGAATGAAGGGACAGACGGCGCTTCTTTGGAGTCTTTCTAACTGAAGGAAGGCTAACAGAAGAGGCAACAGAATGAAGGTCTCTTTCTGAGCCTGTGCTGCCATGATGCTGCTGAGGCAGGCTGCTCATCACGCCAGAAGGGGCACCACTGGTGCTGTAGCAGTAGGAATCACAACATCAGGAGAGGAGATGGGATACAATAGGAAGGAGGAGGAAGTGGGACTTCGGTCAACTAGGACATGGCAGTGAGAACTTGGTAAGGTTGATCTGTAAGTCAGTGATGTGGTCCTTCCTTAGCTACGATCACAATGGTTCAAGTGTTCTCTTGAGGCCGAGATGATGAGATTTAGTTGAACACAAACCTGGGAGAAAATAAAGAGAAAAGGGTGTCAGGTACTGTGTGGAGCCATTAAAATTTTAATGATCTGTTGCAAAAACAAGCATTTGGATGGAAGAGTTTTCTCCCAGGATACAATCAATTCTAAAAAAGTCGTGAGAACATCTAAAAACCAAGCATCAGTGCAGCGCTTTGCTTCCCTCTGTGTTCTAACTATTTAACGGTTAAAGAGTTTGCTGGCAGGCAGCAGGCATCTCCACAGGTGAGTCTGTGCAACAGAGTAGACAACTGCTTGCTCTCCCAAGTGCACATTAGTCAAGCAAAACATGAGAGAAATGTTATGTTTTTACCAAAGATCTCAGCTGTGGCTACAGCTGTGTCAATGGTGGAAGTGCTTCCACTGCTCGGTTACACTGTGTGTACATTTCCACTCATCAGCTGTGAAAGCACTGTGTACACGTAGTCCTCTCGTGAACAAGAGGGTGCAAGTCAAAGTGCGAAACTCTGACCAACAAAAACATGCTGAAATGACTTTTCAAGCTTCTGTAGTGACGCAAAAGACATTCCGTAACTTTCCAGCAACAAGAGTTTATTACCATGGTGCTGAACAGGCTTTCCCTTTGAGACATTTATTTTAATTAATATATATATCTAATTAAACCTTTCTTCTTCTTAAGAGCTCAATTAATGAGTAAAATTTATTCATTTTCACTTTGCTTTCTTTCTAGTAAAGCAGTGACATTTAATCCTGTGTTCTGTTAATTCTGTTCATGTCTGGCTATTTACCGAGGTAACTTTATGTTATCCCATTTTAGGATTATGTCTGCTAGACATGATGCTACCATGACACACCATACTGATTAAGTCTACTTTGCCCTTACTGGTATGTGTCCTCAACAGAACTATACTTGCAAATGTTATTCACAACATTCATAATAGACGCTCTAAACTTGTGCAAGTGTGCATTTTGCTGGCGGTGACTAATTTCAGGAAACTTCCACAGACAGTCAAGAGGTGACTAATTAACAAGCCAAAGCAAAACCCAAATGAAGCAACAATCCTACAAACCTCAGTCTGGCTGGCTGCAGCCTTTCTACACTCATGATGATATGTCAGCAAAACCCTGCCTTAACTACAAAACGCAGTGTTGGAAAAAAGTTAAAATAGGCTTTTAGCTGCTCCCCCCACCCCCCACCCCCCACAAGCCACATTCACTTTAGTGCCATGACTGCACTGAACTATTTTCTCTTTCTTGAACAGACACATCTAGGTCAAATAATATAATAACTGATTTTACAAATGAAATATAAGTCAGACTGTTTTCATACATACACTGATGTCCCGCTTAAGCCAGATGTAGACTGCAATCCATCTCAACCAGCTTATTTAAGAATCTAAAGCTTATATTCTGCAGAGAATATCCTGCCTAGAAAACACTCTTTACTGTTCCTTGGTGTGATTTACACATACCAAACAGATGCTTTTCAGCCCTGCATTGATGTGTTCTTGCACATATCCAACCAGCATTGCAGAATCAGTTGGGTAATGAGTTAGCTGGAAACCTATTATTGGTTAGCTGGTTATTGCACATTCAGCAATACCAGTCAGATGTAGGCAAGCAGACACGAGACAGGCCTACTATGCCTCTACAGCTGCCTCTCTTGCACCATACGACACAATGCACAACCAAGGATAGAGTTTTCCTTTTATTTCAACGTTTCAAACATAAAACTCTTAGCTATACCACAAAAAGCCCTTCATCTTGTTATGATACAATGGGTGTTTAATGAATAAGAAATATTAGTTAATGAGTGACAGCACTGCTAGCACTGTCCTTTGCAATGATTCAGTTCCTTTGACATAGCTTGATAGTTTTGGTCTAACGTAATAATTCATTTACTACAGAAAGTATGACAAGCACCTGCATTCGTCTGTTTCTATTGTTTATGAATAAATAATATCACAGATGCATTGTTTAGATGCATGTTCACTTAAGCTCACTCAACTATTAATTATTTTCTTTAAAAAATATATTTTTACTGTCAAATCTTTTTCATTTTGTTTTAGGAGGTTATTTTAATAAAAACAGGTAATTACTACATTTCAGATGGATTAATACTACTGACTTTTCTTAAACATTAAATATGATTAAAAAAACACCTAAATTGCACTAAAATAAATGACAAAAACAACAGAATCCCTAAAAAAAGTGTTTTACTAGCTGGCTCTGTAAATTTATCAGAAGTAAAAAAAAAACCTAACTGTGATGATAACTTTCTCTGTAGAGGCCTAACTATTAGCTAAAGTAATGCCGTAACGGAACAGTTCTGCATTATAATAAAGCACGGTGACATATTGGATGAACAGTTCATGTGAGCAAGAGGAAATTTTAACAAGACAGAGAAGCAATTTCAACCAACCACATGTCAGTGTGAAATTACACTCCAGTGGTGTAATTAAAATGGAAAATCCTGCCTGTCATGTAGCAAGAATGAGCGGGACTTTCCATTTGACTGAGGTCAGTGCATGTGTTTGTGTGAGTACACATGCATATATTTTATTTCTGTGGCTCAGGGGCAGTCTCATACAAACACAGTTCACACACTGGGATGGTGTCCCAGTTCCTAAGACAAGCCTGGGGTAAGAAGGCTAATGTGGCAGAATAAAGGGTCTCAGTTCTATAGAAATCACAAAGTTTGCATCAGCTTATAGTTTGCAGCATTAAGATTATGCTGCTGGTGAGACAAGTCAATGTAGGGTCAATAAATTACACTTTTTTGGAGCCACACTATATAATTTGTGTGTTAAAATAGAAGGGGAAAATAGTGATAAATCACATCACTTGGAGCCTTTAGTGGTAATGGTTTTAACAAGTATAGTAGTTAAGATAACAACCCTGCATCACACTGGATTCTTTGTTGCAATAAAACAAAATAAATCCCAGGTTTTCCTTGCTTGTAGTTCTTTTAAGAGACAATTAAGTTCAATTAAATTGCAATGAACATTTTATGTTACAGCACTGTGACTGCACATTTACCGAATGTGTGTTCCAAAATGTACTTCTATTAGCAAAGAATAATGGATCAGACATAAAGAGAGTATGGTCACGTCCAATTAAAACAACAATTATAAATAAGCCTAAACAGTAAAAATCATTTCACAACGTTTATTTGACTTAAACAGAAGTATGTAGCCTAAATAAGGCCAGGCTGAAACAAACATGCCCTCATATCTGTGTTTGACATTCACTGAAAACTCATCAGCTGCAGTTGTTCAGTCACCACGATGAGCTTAGTTTTATATAATACACCAAGATAAACCTTTTCTGGGCAATGTCTTATAACCAAATTATTATTTTCCCAATTGTCAGGACACATATTCTGAAAATGATGTGTCAGTGCCCTGGCAAGCAAACCATTTTTATGCAGCAAGCATGTGCGTTTGTCATTATTCCAGACAGACTGTGTTCATGCTGCACATGTCTTTAAGAAAACGTGTTTCACCGTTTCTGACCGTTATTTCTATCGTCCAAAGCAGCCTGTTGCCCCACACGTGTGTTTTGGTTGCGTTTACCTGTGATGGCGTGCGCTGATCCCACAATGCACTTTGTTTTGTAGTCTGATTCTAGTATTTGGTTCATTTGAAATGGACAGACACCTGCGTTTGTAGGTAGATCGAACCTGCTTCTTTCATCTGAATCAGAATTTGTTTGTGCGTTCACAATATCCCTAAACAAAGCGGTTTCTGGAAACTTTACTCTAGTGCTCCATCTCAGTCTCATCTTTGATTAACATTTGACTCTGCTCGGCTTTTCAGGCTTTTCAGATGAATTGTTGGGTTTTCCTGTTGTGTTTTTACATTCTGAAGTCTAAATATAGCAAAATGACCTGATAATCTTATTGCACCAGTCTGGTGCGAACACTTACTCTCTCACATACAATGATCAACTCCCAGGACTGGAAATGACAGGCTAAAAGCATTGTGTGTGTGTGTGTTCATCACGTAGGCTAATTTCCGGTGACATTCCAGCTGAAGGACAGATTTCCTGATCATGACAATGCATTCAGTTTTCACGGCTTTGGGCCAAGGGACAGCCCAGAAACTTGAAGATGAACTGTGTTTATTATATAACTTTGTTTTATCTATTCACAGCCTGTAATAAGCATCTATGATCATTACTCTGAAAGCAGGAAAGGTTACAGTACATGTGAGTAACTCTGTAGATTAGCATATCTTTAGTTAGCAAACTGTCTGAAACTACAAAAGCAATGTCTAACAGAGTGGGAACAGGCGATACTGGAGAGAATGCCTCAGACACGCCTCTTAGCACTATTTACTAAACAGTATGAGTCACAGTCAACAGGGCAAGGTACTTTTCCACTTCTATAGTGAGCCAACAGTTTCATTCACAATGTCAACGCAATAAATAGCCAACAATATTCTCCACTTTATAAATATAATGATAATAACCAAATTAATATTTATCTCCATATAGCTCCATGTAGATATTAGAAAATAACTAATTTCCCTCTACACAAACGAGGTTTCCACAAGGCTGATAATGTAGGATAACTCAAAGTTATTCTATGAGTCTTGGATCATTTCAAGAGCAGCTTGCTGTTGTAATAATGAGTTTCTCCTATGCATAAACATCCTCTTAAGGTTTCAGCAGCAGGTTTCTACACAGAATCTTGCACAACAGACTATCTCATGTGCTTCAAATACATCTTGAGCTACAACTGGAGAAATGTGTTAACATGTAATCTTGTCCCCACTTCATAGTTCGGAAAGCAGACACTCACTTTCTAATAAAAACCCGTTTACTGCCAACTTCTGATTTTATAGACCTCCTTTGCAACATTTTCCCAATTTAAATACAAATCTTGTTGAACTTTATTTCCAGTACATAACAGTATGAACTTTATGTCTAAACTGGTTTAATCTCCTCTAAAAAGGATTCATTGACTCCTCTCTAAATGATCAATAAAGTGTAACCCATTTCCCGTCTCTGCTATGTTAGTGTTGCAGCTGGGTTCATGTTTTTATTAGCTGGTTACAGCTATGATTTACCGTGTCACAGTGTGAGCCCACTGCAGAAAAGCTTGGCTGGTGTTTTAAGAACCAAAACCAAAACCAACAAAGGCACGAAAGCCAAACTGTCTGTAAATGACACAATGTATCATTTTACTGTAATCATTTACCTGACAACGTACTGCATCACCTTCCTAGATTAAACCCCAGAACAAAAACACTCAGTGTATTGTTTGAGGATAATTACTAAATGGATGTTATGTTTTCCACTATTAAAAAGAGTTAACATTACTATGGTTAAAGCTGTGTCAACAACAGTAATATGTTGAGAAATTATATTATTTAGATAAATTAAGGAAGGAAAAACCTAGCTAACAGTAGCTGCATTGTCAGAAGTACAAATCGTGTAGAAAAAACATGTAAAAATATATACACTTATTTCTACTTGGAGACTAAGATTTTTGATGACTGAAAACAATCGAGTAAGATGTGAGGTCTTACATTCCTAACGTATACTGGGCAGTATACATGAACTAGCCCTGCTTCGTGTTCAAGAGATTTAGAACTGTACACATGATGAAAATGTTCCCTACATAAAGGTAAAAGTCTTCAACAGGATGGCATAAACACAGTACATCATCTATGCTTGCTGAAATAATGAAGCTCTACTTCAGGACGACTTCTCAAGGAGGACTTAAAAAAACTGGTAAAGCTATCCAGATTTGTTCCATGGATGGCATGGTTAACTATTCAGGTATTGTTTATCTAATCATATCTTAACACAGAATAAAACTAAAAAGAAAATAAAACTGGGTCAAACTCACTGTTTTTGCTTGTTTGTGTTAATGCATCTGCAACGCAACAGGGAAGCAAAGACCCCTCTAAACCATACAGGTAACTTTGTGAGGAGAACTTAAATAACATCTGCTGCCAATGACAAAAATTTCACACCAACATTCGCAAACACCTGTGATTAGAATTCATACACATTTGAGTAAAATATCAGCCATTTTGCATTTCCAGTCATTCAACTTTCAGCACCGTGCCTCCCCTAATCAATGCTTAACAGTAGCTGTCCTCCTTTCTGCAGAAAGCTTTTCACCCCAAACAGCAAGAGAGCAGGAAACAGATGGGTGGCTTGATAGGGGAGACAGCCCTGTGCTGTTTGTCCTCCAATGAAGAGGGACTGAAAGACCCACAAGCAGCTATTCACACATCACCAGCAATGCTGAGGCCAGCTTTGTGGTTAAAGTCAAAGTTGAACAAATGTGACCATCTTTGGATTCATTTGGTTGAAAAGTTTTAGGGGTTACATAAGAAATGCTTTATAGCACTATCTCAAGACAATATTTTCATTCGTATATTACAGTCTCCAATGAGGCAGGGTCTCTTAATTTTGGAAATTAGAATCAATTTAGCTGCAAAATCTTTGTATTTATCTTCAGAATAACACCAACAGCAGACAATGCAGTCTAAAATTCACATTATACAATTCTAAGGATGCATTATTTGTTCAGCTGGTTAAATACTTACAATTTTAAGTGTCACTGGTTATGACAGCTCAATGTTATTAAAAGATTCAAAACCCCTTTTAAACTATATCTATAATTTGCTGAATCTGACACATCTCCTTCTCTGAACTTCTTTTTAATTTAGCAGTAAATATAAAAGATGTCTTTTTGTCACATGTTGTCATGCTGCCTTTGTAACTCAGTTTATTAAATTTATGTCAGCGGGTGCTAAATTTAGCTGCTTTTATTAGAATCTAAATGTTACTTAAAAAGATAGCGGTTTTACACCCTAATAAGACACGGTAATAGTAATAATAATATGACACCTAGTTCAACTTTATGGTTATTTTACAAGTTGATGGACACAATGCTAAAGATTTTTAAATTAATTAATAATACATAATGAGGAAATATAAAAAGCTGTTTTATCTAATCATCGAAACATTGTTACTAGCAAACATCAGGACCGTCTAGACAAGTATTTCCATTCATTTACCATGACCCTATCCAGTAACAGGATTTACTGTACCATAATGTTTACTTATGGAAAAAATGAGTCATCCAGACAGACAGTGTTAAGCCTAATACTGTATAAGATGTATAAAATTCAATTAATATCAAGATTTTCTTAAAAGGTTTGGCTTAAATAAATACATAGTTTTGTAGGAGTCCTGAGAAACAGGCTACTTTGGCTAAAATAAATGTTTAATCACATCTTTATACCCATAAACCGTTAGACGTGAGTTGTATTGAAATTAAGACGCCTAAAAGATTAACGTAAAGAGCGACAGTAGCATTTAGACCACTCACCAAATAAGAAAAACGCCACGTATTTGATATCAGCAGCTCTGAACAAGAAGGGCATAATGTTGTTTACACTGTCCAGCTGGCTAACCACTATTAGCCTGCTAGCTACGAAACCAGATTTGTAGCAGGAAGCTAGTGACTAACTTTAATCGCACAGACTAATTATTGCTGCATACCAGCTGTTTTATGGTGTGTGTCTCCTTTTATACAATTAAATCCACTGCGTAGTTCGCTGAAGTTGCTCCTAATGGTAACAAAACTCTATTTTGTATAAGGAGAACATATCTGGCGAACCTGAGTTTATGTGGAAAATGACAAAGCTAACCAAGCTAGCTTCTGAACAGCTTCGATGAAGTTATGTGTGCTATTAACTAAAAGTTAGCTAGTTTAGACTTTACAGCTTGTGTTTTAAACCCTTACCTTTATAATTGATCCGTATTCTTATCATTGAAGTCCATACGTATAAAATGTAGTCTCCGTTTTACAGAAAGCCATTAGAAAGAATGTGTAACACAAAACTTCTGCCAAGGTACATTCCCCGAGTCTGACTGACTATTGTTTTCAAGCTAAAGTACAAATAAAAGAAACGAGCACATTTCCTGTGGGAAATAACTTTTTTCAAAATAAAAGCCATGTGACAGGTGGTTTCATTCAGGTATTTTTAACAATGATATCTTTTCTTATTATTCACATTGTCTTTGAGAAAGAATTGATTTATAAAAACTGTACATTTTTGCTTAAATTAAGTTGTCTGCCATACCATTACCAGAAGTTTTAATGTATGAAACAATGTTTAAAACTGGACTTTTTCTTCCTTTTGTAACAACCAACACTTGACACGTGCTGATGCTTAGCTTGCAGTGGAAACGCAGCCACCTTTTGGCCACTATGAGTATTTATTTCCCATAAAACCCATCTTCATAATAAGGGCCTGATTTACAGCCCACAGTTTCAATCTATATGCTCAAAATACCAACATTTGAATGATCATTTTCTGTTTTATTTGCTCAAATAATGAAAACTTCTGTATAATCATTCCATTTAGTATCTGTTAGCCCTGATAAGGAAAATAAATTAACAGTAAAAAGAGTATATTTTCATTCTGTCTCTGTTATTTTGATCACAAATGTCAGTAAGTGTCGTTTGACATCTGGTGTATTCACTGAATATTTTTCATTTCTTGCTTTATCTTATTCATTTACATGCATACATGTATAAAGATATCTTTAAGTCTGTTGGATCAGCTTTGCGGGGTTAGTCGTTTTTCTCTTGGGTCTAAAAGGTTTAACAAACTGAAAGAGAAAGCTAGTTCATAACTGGAGATAACCTTGGCAATATGAAAAAATGCTGCACAACCTGCTTTTGAACAATGGACGATTATTTTATTTTATGCACAACACAGTGTGAAGATTTATAAGTCAGACGCAATACGAAAATTTATTAAATAGAGCAAATGTGTTGTTTTTTATTTTAAAAAATACTACAACAAAGCAATTTACCGTGGGATTAATTAATTATTTGTCAGTAATTTAATTTGACAGAAACCGAAAGACCATTGGTGACGCATGCGCACACGTTTCCTATCCGGACGAAAACTGCACTACACATAACGGACAAACAATCAGCAATAGCTCGCTAGCGCAGGGAAGTAGTAAGTCTTTGACTTGAAGCTCGTGTGACCTAAAAAAGTAATGAGGTAGATAGTCAGCTACCCAATAAACCTAACTTCCTATGGAGCAGACCGATGTTGCCACAGTGAGAATGGACCAGGAGTTTGAAGAAATAGATTCAGAAGGCCGGTGGCAAAAACTGTACTCAGTAAGTCTTTTAGCATTGATAGCATAATGCTAGCATGGGTTGTACTTCTAGCGCGCATTTTATTTAGTTGGTTTGAATGTCTCAAACATATCTTTCATAACATTGTCGCCTTCTTTAACGTGTCATCTTTCTGTCAATTTTTAATGGTTTGAGATTATTCTGTTTTCCTGAACCAATAGTAACACTATTATGATAACGTAATGCCACCTTAAGCTTATGACACTAAGCTCAATCACAGTTTATAAGCTTGTGTCATATGCTTTAGCCTCCGGGCAGCTACATTATATTTCCTCTGTTGCTTTCTGGTTTGTAAGATTTCAGCCTTAGTTAGTCTGGAATGTTTTCTGTATTGCCAAAGTAACTTTGTTTACCTCAGCTTTTTACAGCTAATTTCCTACCACGCTAAATTTAGCTTCCGATTCGCTATATGTGTAAAGGGCGATTCCACAGATTTTTTGGGGGTTCCTACACATTAAACCAGATCCTGATCAAATACTAAAATACAGACCTTATTTAAATATAAATGGTAAATTCCACAGAGTGTGCAGATTCATTAAACACAGTTTATAATTTGTGACACATTTATTTGTGACAATGCAAATGAGGCTAATTGTATGATTTTGATTGCATCTGGACTACATTAAACCAGGCCCCAAAGGAAAAATACAATTGTTAAACTCTTCAAATCTGGACTGAAATGTCCTACAAAGTGTGCTGATTAATTAAGAGACAGTTTGTAAATCTGTGAAATTGCAAACAGTGCTTTTTTATGACATTTTGGCATTTAGAGCATATTAAGATATACTCAGATTCTTTAAATCTGGACTGAAATATCCCCACAGCGTGCAGACTAAATAGGACACAGTTTCTGATTGGTAAAACCTGTATGCTGTCTTTGAACAATGCAAATAGGGCTTATTTTATAACCTTTTTCAGCATCTAGACTACATTAGACCACGTCCAGATCAAAAACTGACTAAAAGTTTATTAGCTAAAGTGATATTAATCTTAATAGTCAAAGATTGAAGACATGTATGCATATAAGTAAATCAGTCTAGATTTGAAGAGTCTACTGCTGGTCTATTATATCCTGCTGACTGCTCCACTAACAGAAATATAAACCACTGACTTCTTCATACTTGGAATAGGATTTACCAGTGGAAATCACTAATTGGGAAATCACTGAGAGCTCAGACAGTCTAAAAGACATTCCTTCCAGCCTCCTATTGATTATGTCTGACAAAAAAGTTGCTTGCTGTATAGCTTGAAATCTGCAAGATTAAACTAACTCATGGACAACAAAAGAATCCCAATGAATATTTTCAGCACATTCTTTGTTTATAAAAGATTAAGCTAAATATACTTAGCTTTAGGCATGAGCATTGTAGCCCTTAGCTGAACAAGTAGTAGCCCCACTAAGAGCACCAGCACATTGATAGGTGAAACAATGAAGCATGGGTGTGAAACTGCAATGATATGTACAGATGCATGTTGCTAATTTTTTAAGAAAGCAAGTACACAAATGATATGTTTGACAGTATATGTCCTAAACCCTCTTTCTGCTTCCTAGGAAATCAGGAATCAGTCTCATGAGTGCTCCTACAAAGTTGCAAAGTATCCAGAGAATCGCAACCGGAACAGATACAGAGATGTCAGTCCATGTGGGTAAACATTTATGTAAAGTCCAAACTGTTAACTTTGTGATGTTTCTCTGAATCAGTAACTCTGTCAGTGGAAAATCTATCTCTAAAATAATTTTCTCTACAATGCTGCCTGCAGTCGATCACAGTCGGGTGAAACTGGAGAACATAGAAAATGATTACATCAACGCAAGTCTGGTAGTGATGGAAGAAGCCCAGAGAAGTTACATTTTAACACAGGCAAGTTATTTCCTATTAACACTAAAGCTCTATAATTGTAAGGATGTTTGTAAACAGTGTTGCAAAACATATTGAAATAGTTGATTTAAATGAGTTTGTGTTGTTTCTGTCCATTAGTTTAGGTTCAGACTAATAGTTTAGGTTAACTTTTCACAGTTAATGTACTGTAGCAGCCATGTTGCCATGATTTCTTCTGACTTATCAGCTCTTCTATCAGAAATGGTGTGGCTAATTTTATCCAGTCTGTTTTGTAGACTTTCTGTAAAATATGTCAGTGGATCTAAAAATATATTTATGACCAAAGTCAGTCAGTATAAGAAATTATTACTCTAAAAGGTTTTGAGAAAAAAAATTTGTGGGTTTTGTAAAAAAAATTTGTGAGTATTGAATAATGTTGATAAATCAGGTATTTACAAATCAGTATATAACAAAAGAAATAACTTCCATATTTCTAGAAAATATCTTTAAGATGATATTTCATAGTATTTTGATGATTTACCAGAACATTTGTAAAATAAAACATCACCCAGTCTGTTGAACCAAAGACAGTAAACATCTTTTTTTTTTATCATAGCTTAATTTCTAATACCCAGATTATTTTAGATGAAGGTATTGACAGTTTAGGAGGGACATGAAAGCTACTCTCAAGTAGCATCAATGCGAGTTTTGTGCTTCATTTGCATCTGACAATGAATAGTGCAGCCTGAACTTTTTTTTTATTAAATAAACTTTATTGAACAACAAAACAAAAACATCATCATCAAATTATTTCAGGTCCAGGGTTGAATGTGGGTCAGAATAACTTGCATTGAACTTTTTACATTCAGATTTTCACTTCATCACAAGAAGAAGGAAAGTAAATTTACTATCATCAGCTCCTTGCTTGCTGGTGATTGTGATGTGTTTGGAAATGTTAAGTTACCGGTAGATAACCTGGAGCCAAAGTCGAACCGTTATTGTGATACTGAGACATGGCACGAAGTAGGATGAATTCATCCACATTAGTTCATAAACAGAAATCCAAACATCAGGACATCATCTGATTATTGTGTTTAGAAATGAACCTACAAATAACCTCTTGACTTTTATTTTACTAACCAAGGATAATCTGATAAATCTTTCTTTTGTTTCCCACTAAATCATGTTACTTAGTGAAATATTTTCTATTTTGCTCATTTAAAACTGCACAGCTTTCTTAGTTCAGTTCATAAAACTAAACTTTTCCTGATTTTTATTGTTGTTTTCTTATGGCCTTTTAAATAAGTAGAGAATCAAGTATTAGACAACATAGAGACATTTTTTTAATTTAGTGGTGCTAAAATATTCAAAACCCATGTTCAATATATTTTATCTCTAAATACACCCCACTCGATTTTGCTACTTAAGATGTTTAGACATCATTATGTCACATTTAGTTTAAGCTATTCATCTTTCAGAATACATTCTTACCACGTCATGACCTTTTCAGCTAATCTCTGTTGCATTAGCACAATAATAGAGACAGTTTGCTGTTTAGCTAATTTGTCCAGCAGATCTGGTTATTACAAAGAAGAGAGTGATTACACAGAATTGCATCGTGAGGGACTGTCGTCTGTCCTAGTGGACCAGTCCTCCTGTTGCAGTGCACGACTGATCTGTGTTTTTGTGTATTCTATCCACAGGGGCCCCTCAGGAACACCTGTGGCCACTTGTGGCTTATGATCTGGCAGCAGAAGACCAAAGCAGTCATCATGCTCAACAGGGTCATAGAGAAAGGATCGGTAAACACACATGAAAGAAAGATAAACATTAGGGAAAAGGACATCGTAGCTGGCTTGATATATGTCATTTGTCTGGTGTCTTAACAGACCCACATGTAGAAGAAAGCAGAAGTATATAAAGACCACTTTATTCACACCTACACAGCTGAAATAACCTAAATGTTTGTAGCGTGCTAATTTTAAAAGGAAAAAATATGCAGGTTGTGCCATTTATGTTTTAAAGTGTGTCAACATGTGGTTGATTTTTTTGCATCGGAGGACCTCAGTATTATTGGTGAAGGTCACTTCCCGCTTTTGATCAGAGAGAGTTGACTTGCTTTATATTGTACAAGTATTCAATGTGCTATCACTACTGGTTTACATAGGATAAATATGAAAAATAAATACTCTTAGCACAAAAACCTGGAGGCATAGACTCATAAATGGTTCAGACATTTACCTGATTTTATGGAAAGATTAGTCCACAGTGAAATACTGGAACTATAATGCAGTGATAAACCTGTGGAATAATCATTAGGCTTGTTTGGCTATGGCTTTACAGAATGGATGGACTTATATCACGCTTTTCCAGTCTCATCAACCACTCAAAGCGCTTTACACTATATAGTCATATTCACACACACAAACACTGATATAGCCACATTGAGGGGCTAGTTGGGGTTCAGTGTCTTGCCCAAGGACACTTCAGCATGTAGTCAGGGGAAGCCTGGAATTGAACTCCCAACCTTCCAATTGAAAGACAACTGCTCTTCCACCTTCCATAAGCAGCCCAACTTGTCTGGAAGCAAAGGATTGTGGTCCTACAGTATTACATGCTGGCCAGACCATGTGAAAAACATGGGGGAGGCTGCAGTCAGGATTGTGCAACTAGAGCTCACCAACCGCAGCTTGTGGACCTTCCTCAGTTGACTATGTAACTTGGTTCTGATTGGTTTAACCTTTGGCTGCCACAAACTCTGATTTTGTGACGGGACTGAAATGATGTGCTATGCGTAATAATTCTATTTTGGAAATTAAATGAAAAAGTTAAGTGAAAATCGCATTTGAATTCATAATGATGAAGCCAAAAGCTGTGAGATATTCCATCCTTGCAGTTGTCATGTCAACAAAGTCATCCAGCTCGACTACGCTGCTCTTATAGCATCCTCCCCATGCGGGAGGGACTCAGAGTAGAGCCGCTGCTCCTCCACATTGAGAGGAGTTAGAAGAGGTGGCTCTGGCATCTGGTTAGGATGCCTCCTGGACGCCTCCCTGGTGAGGTGTTCCGTGGGAGACCCACGACACCCTGGACCGATTACATCTCACAGCTGGCCCTGGAATGCCTCGGGACTCCCAATCAGCTGGCAAATGTGGCTGGGGAGAGGGAAGTCTGGGTTTCCCTTCTTAGGCTGCTACCATGCGACCCGACTTCGGATAAGCGGTGGAAAATGGATGGATGGTGTTTTCAAAATGTAGCTTGCTCAAACCATTTTTCTAGTCTCTACCCTACCTCCAACTCATACACAGCCTTACAGCTAATGTTACATTTAGGAAAAACTTACTTTACACACTTCAATGACTGAAACATGAAGATGTTTAACTTCTATGTACACTCTGCAAAGACTGGTGAAGCTCATTTTTGATTGGACACACTCTTACTCTACTCTGCTGAAACATTTCAAAGCTGCATTTCTACGTTTAAGTATCTTATTATACACATGCTCTCTGTCTTCTGGCAGAAAAGAACAATTGAGTGTTTTAACAACTATTTTTAATAGAAACACAGGATCTGGGATGACGGCAAACCTCCAAACCCCTGTAGTTCCAGTAATTCTTTTACAACCGAGATTAAACAGGCGCTCTGAAACTCTGTCAGGCAGAGCAGCTGTGACCTACCTTTTTCTCAGTATAGCAGCTGGAATGGATCTTGCTTGGTTGTGAGACTTATCAGCTGACTTTTTCTCAGAAACGGATGATGAAGAGCACCAAGCGAACAGACATTATTAACCTTACAAGACTCCTTTATGTTGTTCAGCAGTTGTATGAAATTATCCTTATCAGTTTGTGTTATTGCTTTCTATGAAAACTGATGAAATGTTGGTTGTAGATTTGACATTTATCTATTCTCTGTAAAATGTTAAATTGATAGTAGCTTTAGCAGAACATTATTGAATTTTATCTTAAACATCTTGTTACTCCGTGTGCAGATATTTGTGAAAAACAAAAAGCACGATCAAGCACATTCTTTTCTTAGTTGTCAGCTAACATCTGCTTTTCATCAGTATAAATCCTAGAAGGATGTTAGTTTGCTGGGAAAAAGCATTTATTTTCTGTCTCCTTCATTTTTTGTCTCAGGAAAAGTGCGCCCAGTACTGGCCCACAGCTGAGGAGAGAGAGATGGCCTTTAAAGACACGCGTTTCCTGGTCACACTGTTGTCAGAAGACACCAAGTCTTACTACACCACCAGAGTGTTGGAGATACAGAATCTAAACGTAGGCTACTTCGTTATTTAAAACATGGGAATTCCCACTGAACTGCTGTAACCTACAGGTGACACACAAACCTGCCTGGTCTAAGGAGACTAATGAAACACCGTTTGTTTTTATAGATGAGAGTAGTTTGTTCACTTGTGTCCTCCCTCTCATTTTAAGTTTCATCAGTGTGGAGGAGGGGATGCAGATGGTTGGACAAAGCAACTTTATTATTCAAGATAAATGTTATGAGACCACAATTTCTAAAAAAAAAAAAATAAAAAAGATGACTATCATGATGATTATTTACTGAAATCACTTAAAACACATCTGACTTCAGTTATTACATGCTTAAACTAATCTTAGCATTGTCAGTTGATCCAAATGTATTTTATTATTGTTTCTAATGCAGCTTGTTCTGTTTTCATCCACAGACCGGGGAGAAGAGAGAAATTTACCATTTCCATTATACCACATGGCCTGATTTTGGTGTTCCTGAGTCCCCAGCATCTTTCCTAAACTTCCTTTTTAAGGTACGGGAGTCTGGAGCGTTAGGGGTGGAGCATGGACCAGCTGTGGTACACTGCAGTGCTGGCATCGGACGCTCAGGGACGTTTTCCTTAGTTGACACGTGCCTTGTCCTCGTAAGTGCTGCTTCTATGTTTGATCTTGTGTGTTTTATGCAACTAGAACAGTTTGGAAAAATATGAATGTTTGTGAAGATTTTTTTTAAAAGGAAAAAAAAAATCCTTCTTGAAAATAGCCGATATCCTTTTTTATATCTAAAACTAAATGTAAAAGAATCTAGTGTTAAACAGGAAATTAACTTTTTTTTTAACAGGCAACCAGCATCAATATTAAGTGTCTGCGCCTGCCTCAGAGTCATATTGTGGAAATCACATGACTGTCATGTGCAGCTGAGCGCCCACACAGACCTATCTTTATGCTTGTGTTGCACACCATGCAAAACATTTCCACCCCAAGTGCCCATGAATGTACCAAATCTGTGTCCAGATGAAAAAAAACATACTTTTTGTTATAAAAATTAATAATAAAAAAAAAACAGACAAAATAAATAAAAAGCTGTATCGTGAATGTGCGTGTGACATCACCACAGCTCTCACCGCCATTTTGGAAGCAAGCACTTATCGTTTCCATCGACATGTTTGGGTTTCTCACTAATAAACAGAGTAAAAATGCTTACATCCTTACTGCCATAAGCTCATTATTGACTCGACAATATGCAGAAACACTCGTTTTATATTATTATTAAGTTTTGTCACAATCTGCTGAACAATGAATGATGAATATTCAACATTCCTACACCCACCCTGAATTGAAAAACTACCAATCATTAAATGTTCATTCAGCCATTTTACAAGTAGATTTGTGTCTACAAACTGCCGGCAGGAGCTTCATTGTCATTCTGAATTTTTAATGTGTTAATTAAATAATAAATGTTTGGATCTTTTAAATCCAAGATTGAGTAAATGTATCTGTGTGGATAATTTCTGGTGACACATGAAATTCTGCATAGTACTGGGATTAAGATAAGAGCCCTTGCTGAGCAGATGTAAACAGGCAGCAGGAACACCCAAAACAACTATTTCTCCCACAATTCTGTGTGTTGATGGCATCTGTGATGTCTATATTGTTACAAAGGAACTGTATGCTCACTAATACTGATACACTCATTTCATCTGCACTGAAGGTTTCTTACATTTAGAAAATCCTAAACAATATAATTACACACAAAAAATGTATTGATTGGCACATTTTTATTGTGGACTAGATGGACAAGAGAAAAGACCCTTCATCAGTGGACATCAAAAGCATCTTATTGAACATGAGGAAGTACCGCATGGGCCTGATCCAAACTCCTGACCAGCTACGTTTCTCCTACATGGCTTTCCTAGAGGGGGCCAAATTCATCATGGGAGACTCCTCTGTACAGGTAAACCTCGTCATTTTATATATTTACTTATATATAAAGGGCAATACTTAAAATGTATTAATACTACAACAGGCTCGACGTGCTCATGAGCCTTTACATTTTCACTTTTTTACATCTTTTGTATTTTTACAAACAAACACAAATAAGTATAGTAGCATTTTAATCCAGATTTTTACTTATTTATGATTTATAAAGATAAATTTATGGCTAATCTTGGTCACATGTAGGAAAAAACAAAAGCATGCTGTGTATGTATGTTGGTTAATTTGTTTTTTTTTAGATTACCGGTAGATTATTTTATTTGAAGGGGACAATGCAATTTCATAAAACACATGATAAATGAGTACATACATACAATTCACAGTGAAAATAAATATGACACAATTAGAAGCAGAAAAAGAAGATTAATACTGGTGAGATCTTGTTGTGGTTTGTGGGTTTTTTTTCTGATAAAGGTCCTTGAAGTAATGATGCTTTCACATAAATGACATTCTCTTTGTGTGACATAACTGTCCCGTTTTGAAACAGTCTTAACATTAATAAAGTTTAATATCCCTAAATTATCATTTATTATTATATTAATTCCCTTTCACCTTCAGTACCAAGCACAGTTTTATTCACGGTAACGTGTGTCTGTCGGTATGGGGGGAAAAAGGTATTGGTAAAGGTATTTTATTTCCATATCAAAACATTATGAGGGATCTTTTCTGGCATAATGTTGAATGTTTGATTGATTTTTTTTAAAAATATTTCGAGAACTACTATTTCTCAGTTTATCTTTGTTATTCGTCCTGCATAGAACCGATGGCGCGAGCTATCCAAAGAAGATCAGGCGCCATGTTCGGAGTCCCCGCCCTCGGTTCAGCCTCAGAGCAGGTGTCCGGTGGAGCGATACAATGGCAGCCAACGTGATCCGCAGGAGGAGGGAGGAGAATACAGACAGGATGGCAAAGTACATGCACAGTCTCCCTGCAAGGAACAGGATCTGGATGGCAGCACAGCGCAGTCAGTACAGTGAGTGGAAAAATGATTATTGTTCAGAGGTTGTTATCAGCTGATCAATGATCTGGAGAGGCCAACAGTGTCGTTTAACATTCAGTTTCTGTAATAAGTCAAAGTAATCAAATGTAGGTCATCATAAATACATTATCAGTTACCTGTTAGAGGTATCTAATAATGACCAGCATGATTTATTCTGTTTAAAACCTACTGCCAGATGTTTACCAGTCTTTCTTCTCTTTGCACAGCAAACGACCCAGAGAAGGCAGCATTTCCAAATCCGGCACAGCCAAAACATCCCAAAGCAAGTCTAAGTCAAATGACTCAGAGAGGAAGAGGAAAAGGTGATTAGGTCTTTGAGTTAAAGTTAGTTTTTTTTCCATACAAATCAGTGTCTCATGATTTGTTGTTTAGTGTGAAGTGTGATGCACATACTAAACGCAGAAACAAAACACTCTTCTGTTTGTTTACAAAACAAAGCTACAACCCAAACCAGAAAAAGTCAAAAGAAAGAAAAGGTCGAATAAAAAACGACCATTTTTAAAGAGGAAAAAATCAGCATTTATCAGATTTACCGTAATTCAAACACAGTACCTTTAACATACATAATATTGATTTGTTGGTTGCCCTTCAGTGTTATTTTTGTACAGTTCCTGCATCATAGTAGACTTTAGATTTGCTCTAGGAGGGTTTTTTCTTTATATATACCTCACAAATTCTTCCCCAAGTTCTGCTCAGGACTGCAAGCAGATGCAAAATGTTGTTTTGTACACGCTACTTAACAAACATCCCTAGGAAAGATATTGTGGAGGCAACGTGTGTTGCTCTAAAACCCCATTTTCCTGTCATGGTTGTATCTGTTCATCTTAAAATGTAAATTAGCTTTGCAAAGGGCACTGAAACTGGACTTTTTAATGATGACAGTCTGGATGGTCTTCCCTGTCTTTGGTCCACACTGTCTCTACACAATGTTAACATCAGGCTCCTATTTTGCAGTGTAACGTTTGTGACATTTGTAAATACAACTTAATATTACAAAGTCTCCCCAAAGGAATGCCTCATTTTGGCTATATCTCTTATTGATAAAGGTTCTTTAAAGCAATGCGGGATCAAAGGTGTCCAGTTCAGGATTACATCAAGGCCAGGGATGACAATTTTACCAGACCTCTTTACTGGTTTAATGATAATATGTATAATAAAGTGAGAAATTTGGTCCCCTGCCTTCTTTCCACCTCAGTAACTTTTTTTTTTCCCGGTATGTAGCTGTTGCTTTTATAACAAGCCATGATTACAGTCTCCTGTTTAAATAGCTTATTTATTATTTAGATTTATCTTCTTATTTATTTAAATTAAGTTTTTAATCTGTAAATGATCCCCGTCCTCTCTTCCCAGAACATCTTCCTGTATCTGTATACTTGCTAACAAGTTAAATCGAGTTGATGACGAGTTTATTATTTCTCTAAATTTAATGCACCATACACTGCTTTCCTTATTTTTTAACATATTTTTGGTGGTTGGACATTATAGATTATATATATGTCCTAAAATCGCAGCACCACTTTGTCTTTTATACCCCTCTAAATGGATGAAGATGTCATTGTGTTTTTTTTCTGTGCAGTTAAAGAAAAACATTTAACAGAAATTTATGTTAAGCCAGGAGCAGGAGCGAGTCCAGAGAGGCTTTTTAGATGCATAATTCAACCCTTAAATAACTGACAATTCACTTTATTTTTTAGTTTCTCTCTCCTCCCATCAGTGTCTGTTATGCAGTATGACAGAGACTAGCTAAATTCATCTAAAGGCTGACAGATTAGGCACTTTTCCCTGATGATGGAGAATCTGATGTGTGATTATGTCAGTTTTATGAAAGTATTACTGCTTAGGTCTCACTGTGCTATTGTGGTTTTTCTGGACAGTTTGGGGTGTATTTGCTGCACATGACAAGAGCTGACCTGTCCAGTAGGGGTGGCCTATGTTTACCCCCCTCTGAGACAGCAACAACACCAACGAAGAACAGATTTAGAAGAAGACGTTTGCCTACAGCTTTAGAAAAAAAACACACAGAAAGAACGCCTTCTTTTGTACCTGGAGGTGTGTGTGTGTGTGTGGTTACGAGTCCTTGCTGTCTGCAGTGTTTTTGTTTCCGTCGGGCTTCTGATCTTCTTGTGATTTGTATTTGCTTGACTCTTGTGGTTTGAAGTTGTGTTAATTGCGACTGCACTCGAGCATGGTGTGCGTTGAGCGTAAGTGTGAACACTTTTTTGAAACTGAAATTTCAGGTGAAAAATGCACAATGCAAATTTCTGCTGTGCATCATATAGTCAAATTTGGTGGCAGTGTATAATATAAATGCGTAAGTGAAAACCCACTGCATTGTAAGTGCATGTGGTTTTGGTTTTTGTTACCAATCGAGTATATGGAGTTATGATAGTGACTAGTTATGACACATAAGGTTGGTCTCTAAGATGTGTTGCATGTTACTTTTGGTGCTCCTAACCTTTAGCATTCTGGTTGAGGACTTGAAATTTGTTATGAATCTTACTCTGGTGTGGTTCCTCTTTGGTTTATCTGTTCATCATCTCAATTTTTAGTGTAGTAAAACATTGGTTTTGCACTACAAGCGGCTCTAAATAAAAGGGTTTCAAGGCCCCATATGGTTAGATAATTTTGTGCTTCTTTGTACTATTACTTTAAAAATGGATCCTTTTCAGCTCTTCATGTTTTTAGTTGTCTTCTCCTGACAGATCAAGCATCCTTTCCAAACAGAGCTGAGCTGGTTTTAACCAAACCACACAGCTTAAGATGTGAAACCACAAATGCACGCTGAACATGGTTTTTTATTGTCACTTTCTAGCTGTGGACTGAGTTTTGTTATAAAGGAAGCATTGCTTTTCACTAAACACTCACCAGATGTTGGTGTGATGGAAATGCAGGAATCTGTGCAGAAACCATTTATCTCACGCAGGCTGTTTACTCTGCACATCTGTTAAAGAACCATGAAACACTCCCTGCAGAGACTGATGAAGATCTTTTGTTCACAGAGTCATAATTTATGACTTTTTAAAGAAATCCTAAACATAACAGATGATGGAAAAAACAGTTTATGATCTGAACTCCTTATTTGAGCACAGCTTTAGTTTTTCATCTTTTCACATTTGCAGCTAATATTTTCTCACATGTTTGAAGTACAAGGTCAAACCTGAAGCTCAGATTGCAGAAGCTCTAAAGCCTGCTCACGTCTGCTCAGTTTTCAGCCCAGCCACACTGCTGGCACCTCAGATGGTAGCTCTGTGTAACCATCATCCCCAGTAGCTCCACGTTTCCCCCCTCTGTATGTGCAGTTGCAGCACCAACATCTGAGATTAGCATCTGTTCTTGCTCCAGTTGCAACTGTCCCTGCTGTATAATGACTGATTTTCAGACATTTACTGGGGTTTGTGGTGTTGCTGCAACACCTCATTGTCTTCCCACACACACCACATGCTGCGTCCTTGCTCTTCATCGAGCTGAAACTGCTCGACACATAGGTGTGTTTGTGTTAAGCCGTGGTTGTCGACCGGCTCAACGGGACTGAGTGACAGCACTGTGCCTTATTTCACATGTAATTACACATTTAAAACCAGTTTTCTACCAAATGGGAATCAGTTAGACGGCATCCTGATAGTAGTTATTGTTTACTTTGTTCCTGTAAATGACATATTTACCTCAAATGACTAAATGATCCACATTTTAACATGAGCAATGCTTGTAGAGCATAGATAAACACCTCTGATGTCAGCACTATGTAAGTTACCCAAACTGGGGACCAAGCCTGTTTAATGTGGCACATAATCAGGTCCAGTGATGTGCTTGAATGCTCTGCAATGCTGAACGTTACAACTAAGCTGCTCTGAACAGGCTGTGACTCGTTGCTCTTTAAAATTGTCCGCTGCTTTTGCTGCATTGTTTATCTAATACATGTTTAAGATTTACTGCAGCTCGTTTAGTTCTGGCACTTTTCAGCTCTCCTTTGATTCATCTCGAGTCTTTGATCGAGTTCCTGGATATTGGCATGAGTTGGTTTTGCTTGTGTTTAATCACACCGCAGCTTATATAAACGTTTTTTGAATTCTGCTTCATTTTGTGTGTCACGACAGGGTGAAAACCAGCGACTGCTAATCGCCTCCACCAGCATCTGCACCGTGCAACGGCACCGACAGGGAACTTCAGCTCTGACCTCTGTGTGCTTCCTCAACAACCGCAACCCAATCTTCCTCTCCATTGCTCTTCGGTTTTGTTTCAGTTTCCTCTTTCCTGGCCAAAGTGCATTTTTAAAGCACCGCACACCTCATCGTTCTCCCTGTTAGCAGCGGCTGCATCCCAGCCTCACCTCAGCATTTCAGATCCTCTGAACTGTTTACATACGACACTTTCGACATTCTCTGAAGACAAACACACCAGCCCTTTACTCCCAGACCACCCCCGAGCCACTGTTAGCACAGTTTATAGTCATTACATTTTTCTATTTCTTTTCTTACACCATTCTTTCTCTGTGCTTCTTTGCATTTATGACATGACTGAAAATAGGGGCTAAGCATTGCCAATTTCAAATCCTGTTCATATGTGTATTTTTTGGAAAACATTTTTTTTCAAAGGCAAAACTAAAAATGTTCTATTTTTTTTATATATATATACACATATATATATATAAAGAAATTTTTACTTGAAGTTTTTCAGGTGACGTGGGGTTGGTATTATGACAAGCACTGCTTCCTCCCACAGTTATTTCAGTGGCATGAAATGTTTCCATGATGTACATAGTACTATTTTTAAAAAGATGTGTATAAAAGACATATTTTTGCTTGTAAAATCAAAGAGCTTATGTTACAGATCTGAATACAGCAGAAAGCTCTGATAACTTGTTCTCCTTTTGAAATGAATTTATCTGAAGTTTCTTTGAGTAATCTCTAATAAAACTGGTATCACCTAGTTGCTCGTTTGTTGATTTATCAACAGCACCTCTTTATTTTTAACTCAATAAAAAAAAGGGTCAAGATTCAACATAAAATGCTGGAAAAGTAGTTGGTACAAGCAAAAACAACTTAGGGCAGCATTTGCAGCCGATTGGTAACATATCTGCATATAAAATAAGCATTTCAGAGGCAGGCCTTTAAAAACTAAAGTTCCTTAATGTAAAATTGTGAAGATTAGATCCCTCCCACACATCCATCAATCACTGCTCGCATGAACAGTTTGTTGAAGCTCAATCACCAAAAGAACTCGTTTACGAGCATGATCCAGAAATGCTGCTACGCTTTCAATACCACAGCTCCAAACTGGTCAGAATGTAAAGTGCTTAATGCTCCATTGAATCAAAATCTGAAACGTATTATAGAAACCAGGGATGCTACATCCTGCAGACCATGTGACTTATTAGCACATCAGAAGCTGCATCTCTGATGTGGAGATCCATTAGTGCACGCGGGAGGTTCCTAGTCTGTGAAGGCGTCACCGTCAATGTTGAAAAATACAAATACATGTTTTTCATGTATTTCACGTTGAACTGAAATGTTAACAGTAATATTAGGTGAGAGGCCATATTTCACATCACAATACCATATTGTACATTCTTTCAATACTCTGTAAACTCATGTCTGGTTGTTTTTGACCAGTGCTGACAGCAGGCTGCAGTTTCTCTCTTTGATTAATATTTTATAATAAAAAAGTGGATTTTTCTTATGAAACATTAAGTAATCTCCTGATACTTTAATAATAACAGTCTTTGGTGTCATCATTCCTTATTGCAGCGTAAATTTAAATATAAAACCCGATTATAAAACCTATGAAAACAAATATATTTGAAGCTCCATCCCTGTGTCATCATTCATCTTTACAAAACCAACCAGCTGCAGCATGCATGTTTGCATATGACTCAATATGACATGAGCTTGTTATGTCTTATTAATATATTTGATATAAAATGGGGGAAATGCACAGTTGCTTTCATAAAAAGTTTATTATCCAAACAACACAAACCAGGACAAAACACCACCAGGGCCAAAGCCTGGTTACACACACACACACACACATATATATATAATATATATATATATA
>JBAMHV010000018.1:13456534-13474658 GCA_037177535.1 Pseudomugil gertrudae
GCGCCCACGAGGGGCCAGGGCGCCCAGACCGCCACCCCCCGGAGGCCACCCCACACCCCAGCGCACCAGACGCGTGCCCCGGGAATCCTTTCCATCCACACACTAATCCACACACTCTCCCTCAATCATCCAATCAATCCATACACACCCTCTCCCCGCACCCATATACATGAACACACATACCCAACCACCCACCTCTAGATTAACACTTAAATGCAGGAGATCCTGGAAAACTGTTCTAACAGGCTACATTTAGAAAATTCACCACTGAAAAGCTTTTTCTTACCACTTATATCTGAAGCCATTCCTCCATAACACAGAAACACCAAAAATCACCATCCAAGCGCGTGGAACAGCCGATTAAAATGATTGGATGGTGTTTTTTTAAAGTTCTGTGTCTTCCACAGGTGACCCAGTATTTTTACTTTTGTGTTAGATTATTTTATTGTTAGGCTGTAGTTGGGATGTGAAAGGGATTTTAAGCAATGTAGTGAAAATTGTTCCTGGAAAACATCTCATGCCTGACCTTTAATGTTAATGTTTTTGTGCAATTAAATCAATTTCCTCAGGATGCTTGTGTGTAAAAGACACCTACAGGGTCGAACGCTAATCAATAAAACGTTACTTTTTGTGATAATGCTTCATTTCAGCTTCTCAGGCTTTCCTTGGGTTGTCCCTCTTTAGCTGCTGTTGGGTTGCTTCATAGGATTTCCCCTCCTGCAAGTGCTGCTGTTACCACAATCCAACAGAAAACACATGCATACACACTGATTTGACGCCTAGGCTGCTCTGATGCTTCTGATGAGGCTCAACACGCAGCACTCAGCATGTTCTGGTTGAGAATAAATTCACCTGCTGGGTAATCCAGTCAGCCGGAGCATTAGTTTGGCGTTCATGACGCACAGCTTGTTTTGGTTTTTGTCTGCTAGGGATCATCTGCTCCTCACCAGTGTCTTGCTTTTTTTGCTGCTTCAGGAGGCATCAGTGAGAACAAAAAGAACATTTTTGCATAAGATTGCTTATATTGATCAGCACTTTGGCCTTGAGGCTGTTAGAAAATATGAACTGGACACTTATGATGCACATGTGTGAATCCCTATGTTGTGAATGCGTACCTAAGTGCATCTTTACAAGGCTTTTCCCTCAATAATATCATCACACTCTGCCAGGCAATACTGCCAATGAGTTTTGCTCACTTCAAAACTTCTGTTTCCCTCTTAGCAAGTTCATTCAGCACACGATAAGGTTAGCTCTGACTGGTTAGGTAACAGATAATCAGCAAGGGAAGGTTGTTGGTCCTTCACAGTGATGTCATTGGCTTCTCTAACCAGCACCTGCTGCTTAACCTCACTTCTAAAGCTGCTGTTACCTAATGACAGAGCCCGTGTAGAGCCATGAGGCTGCTGATTTAGACGGTGGTTGTCCAGTTCAAAGACTTTTGGCCTGTGAGCTGTTGCTCCAGGTCTTGCGTTTGTGTGTGCGTTTGTGTGTGCAGAGTTAGGGATTGCTCTTCAGTGGATTCACAGTCAGATCAATGTTATGCAAACCTATTAGTCAGAGGTTGCAGTACTCTGGGATTCACCCTCAGGGTCAAACTAACTGATGAGCACTCACCTCTGTGAAATTTGAATTGCAATGTGCTGTGCTGATAAAATGCTCATGACATAAATCTGCTGTACACTGTCATGCCAATGTTTTTCAAGCATTAGTTGCTGGGGATCCTGACTTTTCAATGGATTCATCAGAGTTTGAAAAGGTGACTCAAGTTTGTAGCAAATGCTAAATAAAAATGTATCTATTGATACTTTGCTGATTTTTCTGATTTGTTGAAAAAAAGTTGGAAAAAATGGAAAGCAATGATCATGCAACACTAGATTATCTTTAAAGGCTCTGAGTGGGACACGCTCAGTATCCATGTACTATTCTATCACTTCAGATCATGTTTGAATTGAAGTTTTAACACATGACATACACATCCATCCATCCATCCATCCATCCATCCATCCATCTATCCATCCATCCATCCATCCATCCATCCATCCATCTATCCATCCATCCATCCATCCATCCATCCATCCATCCATTCATCCATCCATCCATCCATCTACGGACCATTTCTATGAGACAAGACACATCTCATACTGATTACTTAGTTTAGAATCATAAAATATCTAATATAATATTTTTCTTTTCAAATATGAGATGAGTATATGGAGAGAACTTTATAAAGCACAGTGACTCCATAAAGACGTCCAGCAAAGGGTCAAACCACGAGGCCTTTTGCTGAGAAACAACAAAGGGAACCCTGCAGAAACATGCAGCTTGCATACAGAACCCTTACCAACATATAAAATACAGGGTAAAAACATCATCTTGCAGCACGATGTGGTTACAAGATCACCACAGCTACATGGTAAAACATTTTTTGGCTTTCAGGCAATTTTTTGCAAATTAAAGCTCACATGAAAATTTTCCTGAATGGACTCCGATGAGATGCAGGATCTAAATAAATGTGTTTATTATCTGTTTCCAACCAAGGGGCATATGTAAATGTGTATATATTTTTTATTATGATCCTCCTTTTTCTTTTAATTATTACAAGTATTAACAATATTATTATTACTCTTTCTATTATGTTGTTATCATTACAGCTATCTATCTATCTATCTAATCTATCTATCTTTCAAATTTTTATTTTTACTTTTTGCATGTAATGGATCATTGTGAACTCTGTGATCAGGATTTTGCTGAGTCAGCTGCAAGGAGGGATTCTCAGTGTACTGTATAAGGCCATTAAGAAAACGCTCCTCAGAACAGTGGCTGAATAAGCCCTTAGGCTTTGACTTCCACTAATCATCTAATCATCTTAGACAAAGCATGCCTTCCAATGTGCTTGCATGGGAACACCTGTACTGGGCCACTGCAAATACATGGTGGTTATCGTCTTAAGCTCTCATCGTTATCATCATCATCACCACCATGCAATACTCAGAAATAAATAAGCTCATTACAGAGTCGCTTCAACAAACATATCACCTGCATGCAAGGTGAATGAGCTGTTTTATGTAAATGATGCAAAAGAATCATTTCCACATTTTCTGAATCCCTTCAAAGGGGCTACAACTGTATCTGTTGGAGGAAAGAAAACCACAAAAGTAAGTTTGACATGCAGACAGGATGGAAAACTATATAAAGAAAAACATTCACTGTATTAAAAAACAGACATGCATGCACTCACAGTTTGGCTATTTTGTAAAGCTCTTCTCATGCAAAAGGGATAAATAATCATTTTCAATTATCTTTAAAACATTACAACGCCATTTGTCATTATTTTTATGCTAATTCCAATTGTACTGTGGAACATACAAGGTCATCTGTGTTTAATTTATTTGCACTGAAAAATCAGGAGCATAAAGTAGTTTCTTAATGATCTTGATAGAAATAATTTCACTGTTTAATGTTAATATTTGAACAATAAGAAAGTTTAATGTCTTTGAAAGAAGCCATCAACTTCTGTCTACATTTTTACATACTAATTGCCATTTATGTGCTGTGCTCCTGTTGCCAGGACAACGCGGCTTGTCATTGGTTCTCCTCTAACCACGTGACGGGCGGTCTTGACGTCACTGTGCGAAACTGCGGGGCTAAGCGGAGTGTGAGCAGCGGCTCAGGAAACTGCTTGCTGGAGTTTGGACTGCGAACAGCCGGGGACAGTAGCTCTTGTCTGGCTCCTGCTACACCCCATTAGTTTCTCTGAAACTTTTATCGTCCTCCCCATTTGACACGAGGTAATGGACTATTAAGGAGACTTTTAACAAACCCTCAGCAACAATTTAAAAGCGAGGTAAGTTGTGGCTAATGTGCCCCTCCTTCTTAGTTTACCCGCTTCCTGATACTTTTTTTATTTTCTCACAGCTCATGTGTAATGACTTTACAGGTTAAACAAGTGATCTTGTGGCGTTGAACAGTTGTCCGTAAGGTTATTCTTCTTTGTTAATTATTCATCACAATGATACTTTCACATTTTCTTCCATTACTCTACTGTGTAGCAGCATTACACCATGCTAGCTGCGGATAAAGCTTTCCCCACATTTCTAATCGGATGAAGCTCTTCCTATTTTATCCTTAATAAACATTGAGAGTAGCAGAAGATCGGCTTGTTTTCTTAACATTGAACTAAAAACGAGTAAAAAGAGGAAATGTAGGGGAAAGAACTGTGACCACACGGCAGAGTGAGGAAGAGTATCTGATTTCAGTAAATACACATCAGTCAGTAGATTACAGCAGGGGAGGAGGGAGCTTTTCCACTTTACCTTAATAAATGAGTGGTAGAATAATAAATAATATCAATAAGTGTCTTTGTAAAGTTTTAATATATATGGAGTCATTTGCTGTTTTTTTTCTAATATTATAAGGATTGTGTAGAACTGGTTAAATGTGTGTGTGATGAAACATTTACAAGTTGCAGTTAATGTGATGCTTTTCAGGTTTCACATTTCATCATCTGAGTCGGCTTTCTGATGGCAGATTAATAGTAAAATGTATGATAATTAAAGACCATATAAGCTTAGCCTCAGGTTGGTTATGATGCAGTAACAAAACACAAACTAAAAGCAAGGTTTCTAACAACCCAAAAAAGTGAAATGTGTCCAATAAGTGGGTCCTTATTCTTTAATACAAGCTTTTCATGTGGTGTAAATGGATGTATTTTATGGTTTCTTTACACTGTTAACAGGTTTTATGATCAAAACCCAGAGTAATTAACAGCATTGGATCGTGCTCCGGGTTTTGACCAGAATATGAGGTCGCTGAAGCTGAATGGAGAATAAAAAGGTCTGAATCCTGCTTTCAAAAGTGCCATGAAAAGAATACTGCTTGGCCCTGTGCAAAGTTTCTTTTTTTGGCTGGTGGTTTTTGGTTATTTAATTTCTTTAGCTTGATGTGGTGTGTAAATAGGAACACATCATGGGTGAATTTCCTCTCTGCAAGCCACTGAGATGTTTATGAGGGAATCATGGAGTGGTAATAAAACGAATGGACACCAAGTTGGGGCAAATAAATGTTACTGTCACAAGAGAAGATAAAGTTTACTGACCAGAGTAAATGTTAAGATGCAGGAAATAAAGACAAAAAAAGGCTTAATCATAGAGGGAAACCAGAAAAACTACCGTAACACTGCTGTATGACTTCCAAACTTCCGGTTTGATTTTGGTAATTCAGCATCTCAAGCTGCCAATAAAACAGAAGAAAGTTGAAAGAACTGTAGAGGTGTTGACACAAGGGTGGAGTTGAGATAATAGCCGCCTTAGCGTTAACAGCATTGGTAAACATTTCAAGATGCTGAACTCTCACAAACATTTGCTAAATTTGAACAGATGTTTTATTTTTGCCAGTGTGGGTGTCCTGTGGGTTTGTTTTGGGCCAGACCGACCCCAGTGGCAGCATGGTCTGTAGTTACGCTGGCCTACGCAGCAGCTACTACTCCTTTGAATGGAATTAAACCTTTTTTTAGAGAAAGCAAATGAATAGAGAGTTAAACATTAAACTTAGGAAGGAAAAAGCAATGGAGAGATTGAGATAAATAATGAGACAAAATAAGATTAAGCACCATCACAATTATTATATATTGGATAGAAGGCTAAGTTTTGCAGCAGATTAACTGACTGACAGAGATGGGTGGTGTTCTCTCATCAGATTGACATTTCCATCTCTGCAGCCATTTGTTTCTCCAACAGGCTGCTCGAGAGAGAAGCACATTTAGATATTCAGTGCAACATAAACAGCACTCTCCCTATGTAATCAGAAGCTATTTTCTGACTGTTTGTCTCATCCTGTGTCTTCTTGGCATCTCTGCTGTCCTTTTTGCAGCAGTTGTCAGTGAAGCTTTATTTTTTTATCTTGTTCTTATTTGCTGCCTTGTAATGGCTTCAGTGTCATTGTGGGTTTTTTGCAGCGCCTTGACGCACAAAGCTCTCTAGTTCACAATGGGAGCTCACGTGTGCTGCATTATGATGAAGTTGCAGCCACTGGTTTATGGATAAATGTTTTTCTTCATTTTATTTCTTTTAATTATTTATTTTTAATGATAGTATTTGGAAAAAGAAAGTAATAGTCTGGAGCATCATTAAGGAAAGTGTCATGATTAAGTATATCCTGCAGAACAAACAACAATTTCCAGACTCAAAATTATTTTTATGCTAATGCTCACTGAAATTATAGATAAGGGTAAAAATAACGTTTTTAAAAAATATTTTAGTTAGAATTGATGCCATAATTAATGAATATGATATTTTTATGGGTCTTAACCTACAAGAAGATTCTTGACATCTTATGATTTCAGAATTGTGATGGGTTGTTTGTGTTTTAACACATAGCTGGTTGTAATAAGTCAGATAACCATGTATCTAGCTGTAAACCTTTTTGAGGTTCCTCCAAACTTATTTTTTCATGTTTCTTTAGCAGCAACCTCTTGTAGAGGTCTGTTCTCCGTCTGTAGTGCACATTGGGCCAACAGTGGTCCAGCTCTGACCTTACACCAAATAACACGGCAGATTGAATTGCAGCCAGACATTCAAGGAGCTACGAAAGCGAACACAACTTGTCATGGTACTTGTAACATGAGCAAGGGTGCTCCCAACGCTATGTTGGGCTGCAGCTGTGTTTAATGGTGGTTTGATTGCATGTGGTTGGTATCCGGGACTTGTTTATATATCGAAGACAGATGCACGTCATTAGTTTTTAGAGCTTGTAAAATCTAAGCCAAATACTTGTCAGGCTTTTAACAGGAATGAACATTTCGTCTGTCTGCATCATGTTTATTTTACCTCGTGTACTGTGTGAGCTTTCCTTGTGTGGCTGTATTGGATTAGTTTTATATAGTTTAGTTGAAGTCACTCTGATATACTATATTTTTTTCACGTTGATATTTAGAGGAAACCTAAAAAGGTTGTTTTTAAACATGGCTTATGCATTCACTGTTTTGCATTTAACTACTGATGACACACTGATGCTGATGTCATGATTAAAACGTTAAAAGTTGGTCCTACTACGTAATGTTTTCAAGGCTCTGCTGCACCAAATTCAATTGATTCTTCAACAATTTCAAGTCTCAGTAAAGAAGAAATTAATTTAAAATAAGAAAAGATGTGAAAGTAACATTAGCACTGCCAGTATCAGTACTTTCATCCCACTTTGACACAAGAGCTGCTCCATCATTTTAGCAGATTTGCCACAGAAATGTTTTGTTACAGCATTTTAAATGCTTTCAAAGCTAGTCTCTGTCTTTTTGCACATCTAGCGTAATCATTTCCCAAAATGTAAATTAAAAATGATACTTTATATACAGTTATATACCGTCAGTTTATTCTAGATGGGAATATTTTTTAGGATTTATGCACTAAATTGATAAAGCTGCATGCACAATGAAATGAGGCACTTTGCAAAATGAAAGCAGTTTAATTTGTTGACAATAAAATAAAACAAAAACACTCCAGCAGGGCGAGGATTCAGCTTCCTCTTGTGTACGCCTCAGGGATCGTACAGGAAAGTATCTTCTTTCATACCAGAGAACAGCATCTTCAGGACAATTAAACCTCATCAAATGTTTCTTGTTGGGCTACCTTTATTCTGCACCAATGAGCAGAAATGGAGCTAAACTAAACCACTGAAGGATCAATTAAGCGGTGAAAAGAACGAGCACAATTATATTGCAGAAACTCTCAATAAAATCTGAGCTTGCTCATATTTGGCGTTCTCTGAACCCTGAAGTTGTTGTTTTTTTATATTTTATTACGGCTGGCGTGAGACCTAATCTTGATGTGGGCTTTAATATCAGGTTGCACCTGCTGCAGGTGTAATAACTGCCTGTCTGTGTGGTTGAGAATGGCTGCCCTCAGACTTGCAGCCTGGTCACAGGTGCATCATATTTCATAGTGAATGCATCATTCAGAAACTCGTCTGTGGTGCGATCTCTTTCACTTACTTCACCCTCCCTCAACTCTCACTGTTGTTGGATTATCAGTTAGACTCTTGCGTTTAGATTTACCTGAAGGATATAAATGGAGACTTGGGCCGGTTACATAAGTAGGATACAAGATGTTCTAGGATGAATGGCGTGTGGAGGGTCTTAAATTTAAACTGGAGCAAGTAAACTTCAGTACAGTGCAAAGACTGCACACATGGCTGTGTTGGATGTTGTTTGTTTTTGTTTGCTATGAATTGAAATAATTTGATAAATTAATATGTAAAAAAGCAATGAACTATTTTTCCTCATTTTAAACTTTTGATTATATAATATGTTATAAGCTGTTAAAAAAATTTTTTTCTTTTTGTTTGTTTTAGTTGTATCATCCCCATAATTTTTGTATTAAGAGGGTTTTTTATCTCTTTTTTTCTTATTTAAATGGAAATAAAAACTGAAACTGTCTCAGATTAATCACAGTGACGAACTAAAAATGAATTATCTGATTTCATTACCAGTGAAATTTCTTACATAAAAAGAGCACACTCAGCTCCTAATGAGTATTATTTTATATTTGTTAATTTAAATCATGTTTTCAGCACCATTTCTCAGTTTTTTTTAAACAATACTATTAAGAAAAACAAAAACTAAACCTGTCAGAACAAATGTCTGTAAACTTTTACGATTTTGATCCAGTTTGCAGTTGGGTTTCTTTGCATTTCTTATTTGGAGTGACTCCCTCTGATGATGGATGTGGTGTTCAGTGTAACACTGGTTTGGTATTTTCACCATTGAATGAGTCAGAAATCTTTGCAGCTTTCTAAACTGTCAGTGTGTATTGGGTAGGTAAAACTAGAAACTAATAGTGACAGTTTGCTTAGGTGTGCACACAAGCTGAGGTCAGCGGCTCTAAGACCTGTTCTCTCCTCAGAAGGTTAAACTAGTGTTCCCTGCCTTGTCCTGACCTCATCAGGTGGTAAAGGGAGAATTGTCTCTCCCATGTGTCCTTTCTACCTGTTAATGGCTCAGTTATGCAACGATGCCACCAGCACTAGTCTTCCAGGCGCAGCAGGTAAGAGCCTTAACGGTTCATTGTGGGCAGTGATCCTGCAGGTCCAGAAATAGTGGAGTTCTTTAGGGTGACTGGCTAATGGGATGTTCAGTAGAGGTCTGAGCTCTGACCTCATGATTTCATCTTCTTTTTAAGTACACACAGCTCACATGAATGTTGAGTTATTGTTTTGGCTGCAGACTTTTAAAATGTATTGTATTAATTTGGGGCATTTTGGAGGGAAGGGTTAGGGGCCTTAGAACAAAACAAATGATTAATGGTCAACCTACTGCACGAGTAGCATTCATGGTGCCAAATGATGTCATAAAGGGTTTTCTCACATGTGAAGTGTCTTAAGAGGATTTTCACAAAGTCTGTTTATAGAAGCAATACATTACACATTGTTTATTGAAATAATAAATTTCACTTGCAAGACCTGCTGGCTGATGTAGTATGGATCTATAGGGGTAAAAACCTGGTCATAACTATAAAGATTACCAAAAAACAGGGAAATGCTTATTATGCTTTGTCCCCGGATAAAGAAGAGGGTTCCACAGTGGCAACATTTACATTACATTTGTATCTACAGACTGCACGAGAAATCAAAGCGCCACACAATCGTATCCAAAGCTGCCAAATACAGAACATTTATGAAAGTACACAAAATTAATCATCTTTACCAAACACACATTTTAACTGTCAAAATGATAATTATTTTTTTACCTCCAGTTGTTTGTAAAGTTTTAAGCCAAACACTAATTCATCTTCTCTCTGTTTGTAATAATTTAGAGCAAAACATTTAGCGAGCTCAGTTCTTCTTATTAATTTGCAGTGTGGCTTCAGAGACGCTGATTATAACAGCTGCCAAAAACAAACGATTGAATAAGCAGCGGTCTTTGCACAAAACTATTAAATCCTGTTGTAAGTGAAAAAGTAATGTTTTCTTCTGCCCCCCTTGCTATGATAAACAGTGATTACATGTCAGTTGTCATGGTTACCCTCTGCAATTTATCAAGCAATTAAAATGCAAATTTCAGACAGCCACACGTTAGAAAACTACTTCATGAGTAAAGTTGTGGAAAAATGTCTGATTAATGGTTGAAGACACTGGAAAAGGCTAAACCAAATAATTTGTATCACTTGTAGAATAAAAATGAATGTTTTTATTTATCTGGAGAGCTCACGCATCAAGTCAGGACAATAGTTTTTCATGTTGACATGTTACTCTGCTCTAACTGGCTAATTTAGTTTATAATAACATTGTATTAAGAGATGGATATTAAACTATTTGATTGCCTGACTATTTGACTCATCTTGTGGGAACACAAGTTAAACAAAGTTTAAAGCCTTGGTAAATTGCTATATAAAATTATTTAGGCTCTGCACATGGATGTCGGAAGGTTTGGACACCACGTTATCATGATTATCTTAAAGATTCCTCTGAAAACCAGCACTGGAGAACAGTGAAGTCAATACAGAAGTGTAATAATCACAGATCACTTCTTATCCACTAACAGCAAAGACCCCATAGACTTCCCAGTAGAAATAAACATGTTTACATCCTGGTACAAAATAACATTTTAGGTTTAATCAGTCGTGTTTACTTTAATGACAACTGTAAGGGGATGATTTTAGTTTAAACTAATTTGTTTAGATGTAATTAAATTTTAAAATTTGTCACAATTCCTGTATCCGCTGGTAATAAGAGCGAGTGTAGCACAAATGTGATTTTAGCAAACACTAACACATGACACATTTAGCTAAATGCAGCTGAATGTGACCATCCTTCAGCAGTACTGGGCCCAAAACTATGAAGCAGCATTAATGGCTCATCAGAGATAACTTAAGGTTTGAACTTTGAACTGGGCTGTATTGCCATGGCAACAAGGCATAGAGGTTTTGAGGTTACTCATCTTGCGTAAAGCACCAACCCCTGATAAATCATTACTTTTAAGAAACAAAACGTATATAAAAGATAGGAAAAACCAATGTCTTGCAGAGAGGGGGCTCTGTGTGACTCTTAAAGTTAAATATCCTCTGCAACATTTAATTAAAATGAGAAACTGCTTCACAAGAGATGTAAGATAATATTTAACTGAGCTTGATTACTCTAGAACTTGTTTTCCTGACCTCAAAGATTTAAAACTAACATTATTGTATTTATTTAAATCCTTCCTAAACTATGATAAGAGTCAATAATGAGTCAAAAATTGAGCTAATTAAAAGGAACAATTACATTTTATTAGGTGCAGCAGTCTGGACTGTATACAGCGTGAGACCGAAACTTCCTCACATGCTTTAGAAACAGCCCTGCTGCACATTTATTTAATGAAGCATCACCAGATCTACATTATCACATTCAATTGATGCAGCAGTAGGTTTGATCTGATTAATATTTATATAGTCTGCACTCTTTCTCAGCTCTGTTTCCTGCTTTGGCTGTACTGTCTGTGTTGCTTTTCATGTAGATACTATTATGAGAGTTTAATAACTTGCCTATTCGGGATTGTAGTACCACTTTACAACATGTCCATTGTTAATTTTAGTTAAACCAGATAATGTAAACATACCCTGGACTTCATATTTATTTGGCTTGGAGAAGAATCCTGTTTTGATGTTAAATTGACACCCAGCATCCGATGAGAACACTGGACAGGTTCATGTGTCTAAACGTGCTCGCTTCTGTGTAATTTTTAATCTATTTATCTTGCACTAAATTAAACCCCCGGTGTCACTTCTCTTGTTTCAGGTTTGTTTCACATGTCTAAGCAGGTGTTAATCTGCTTTTCCTGCTGCAAAAATGAAGCTAACTCTTAGTAGCTGCAGGGGACTCTTTGAAGGTGGCCAAATTGCTAGAGCTCATTGGTTACTCTAAGTTAATTAAAGGATTATAGCTGCATGTTTATGGAACATGTGTCAGAGAGCAGAGCTACTGAAGAGGACTCTTAGAACTGAAAGGCAGATGGTTTAATTGATACTGCATGCACTTTGTTGCTAATGATTGCCTAATAAAAACCATTTAATGAACTAATTTTGCAGGAATTTGCGTCTCTAGATGTTTGTGTATGCATTTTTCCCTTTACTAAACTACTTTTCCTTTTTCGATCTAATTGATCTCAGTTTGGTTCTTACAAGTCTAAAAAAAAATTTTCCCGCACGAAGGCACACATTTGGCATGGACATTAATATGCCAGCAGCTTTGAGCATTAAAATGTTAATGCCTTTATCCAGAGCTGTCCTACAAAAGATTAAACTAAATTCTGTTCATTCTTCTTTTTATGTTTAGTGTATTTTCTTTTCTTACATTTTTTAATTCAGTCTGAAAACAAAGTTGAAGTTGATGTTCATAATTTCTCTTTCTGCACTAGCTACTTGTCCTTTTATTTTTTAAAAATGTGAACTGATATTATTGACTGTATCTGCTATTATTCTTGGCTAAGCTTTCTCACAGTTTCCCTCCTTGCATCAGCTAGCACCCTGACAAGGGAGGATGCTCAACACAGCAGCAGCACTGTCTTCTGTTGCATTAAATACCCCCACTTCCTGTCTCTAACACATTGTGTCAGAGAATTAATTAATTTATTTAGTATATTCTGTCTTTATGTCTATATTTTGGGACATAATTCTAGTTAATTTAATATTGGAGAGTATGCTAATGAGACACCAAACCTTTTAGAAAAAAAAGTTACTACACAGGATGTAAATTGTGTATGAACAAATGAGCCTCAAAGCTCCTGCAGGAAAGGGAAGTTACCTTTGCAGAGATGCATGCATTGGTATATCACAGATTGTAAGTAGGTGTGGTTGTTTCTGGAATAGTTCTGCACACATTTTTGTTTGATGCTTTGTTTTTCTCTCAGCTATCATATTTTCACTGCTGTATTGTCACAAAAAGAAACAAAAGGAAAACGATAAGACATTCTGAGTACTTGTAAACACCTAAATGAGACGACCAATTCATCCCTTTTTGAAAGAGGTTAGCAAAATGAGAAGAAAATCCTCCTTTCATCTGTTATAACTGGCACATTGAAGAATATAAGTAAACAAATATACTGAAAATGCATTTTGTATTGTGTTTGATGGTGAACTATTTCACCATCAAACACAAATAACATCGAGGTACTTTCACTTCTAATAATGGTAAACAACAGCTAACTTAGTCTTTCACTTTGCCTCAACAGGAACTGTAAATATAGCTATCCTTTCAGCTTTCTTGTCCTTTTTTGTTCCTCTTCATTACGTGATCTCTAACTATTGTCTGTCTGTCCATATCAGCAGTCTGAAGCACCGCTGCCCTCACATCAACCACATCCTCAGCAAAAGTTGCCACCATGGGCAAGCAGAACAGCAAGCTCCGTCCCGACGTCATGCAGGACCTGGTGGAGAACACGGACTTCACTGAGCACGAGATCACCGAGTGGTACAAGGGCTTCCTGCGAGACTGCCCCAGCGGCGCTCTTTCCATGGAGGAGTTTAAGAAGATCTACGCCAACTTCTTTCCTTACGGCGACGCCTCCAAATTTGCTGAACACGTGTTTCGCACATTTGACGCCAATGGAGACGGGACTATAGACTTCAGGGAGTTCATCATTGCCCTCAGTGTTACCTCACGTGGCCGGCTGGACCAGAAGCTGAAGTGGGCCTTCAGTATGTACGACCTGGATGGGAACGGATACATTAGCAAGGCAGAGATGTTGGAGATTGTAACGGTGAGTTTACTCTAGTGATCTGTTTTCCTTTCTATCCCGAATATTTTAGACTTATTTAATTTAACATACTCCTCAGTCTGGCAGTGGAATTTACACGCCATCATCATGTTTCTGCGGTGAAGCAGCATTTTACTCTGCCATCCATACCAGCTGCTACATCATATATCCATCTGGTCCTCTGTTCTGCACCATCTGGCAGCCCCCAGCAGGAAAACTAACCGCTGTGTAACTTTAGAAATAAGCTATTCCTCTTTGGTCCTCAGGCATCTCTAAAAAGGACATGGTGGATATCTAGAATGAAGCAGTCATCCCTTGAACCTCATATGGACTCTGCTTTTCCTCCAGCTTCCTCACTTACAGCTAACTCCTCATGCTATTAGATGAATGTTTCAGAGTTAAATTAGTCGCATAGGGACACATGTTGTTATGTCACACGTCACGGGGCTAAACTGAGCAGAGCACCAAAGAATGTGTAATCCCATTCTCCAAGTTGATCCTCTTTATTTACACTATATGGGTGTAAGAAGTGAGCTGGAGTTTATATGGAGAGGTTCTTGAACAAGCAACAACATATTAGTTTTATTTATAAGGTGCTCGTCATGCACAAGGCAACACAAAGTGCTTCATATTATAAAAACTGTTTATACATAAAAATATATACATTTATATTATAATGTGCAACAATCAAAACAAAGATTGGACACTTTTTTTTCAAAGTTGAAAATATATTGAGATGGATTTTCTCTCTTTTATTGAGATTTTTTTGCAGATAATCAAAAAATACTTTAATGCGTACTTCATGTTGTCCAGGAAATGATCCCATACAGACAATAAATGAAATAAATAAACAAATCAAAGTGAAGTGGTGCAACAATAGCTGTTCATCATCAGATACCAGAACTAGGTTTTCTTCTTTTAATATGATTTTTATATGTACAAAAATGTTGTTTAAGACTAGTTTGCGATCATCTCTTTTGGACATTTTCCTTTTGATAATGTAATGTCATCAGCTGCATCAGTGTGATTTTTCATTCAGAGCATAATTTTGTTCCACTTATTTGTTTCAGCAGCCAAATGAATGAGTCTTTGTCAGAAAAAACGTTTCCAGAGAGGCATCTACTCTAAAAGAAAAAATAAAAAACACTTCAAGGATGATATTCCTGTTTGAGGAAAAAAAACACAACATAAAATCTGTAAATCTTTGTGACCACCATCTAACAATCTAACATGCGGATCTATTGTATAGCAGAAAAATGACACAACAATTGTGATCAATAAAGGATATTAGCTGCTTCACTACTCAGTGGTTGGTAAACTGATCCAAACGTAGTGTCTGAAAATCTAATTAAAGATAAAACGGGAAGCTTTTTCTAACTCATCAGCTTTTAAAAGGTTTTTATCCACCTTGTTTTCACATGAACTTTTCCTGTTTGTCTAAAGTTAAATGAGCCAGTTGAGGCAGGAATAATGAAAGGAGTCCTTTTGTTTTTCTCTCAGCAGAGATAATGTGATGAGATCACAAGGACATCTTCTTTCCCTTGCAGTGTGCAGCGCTTTGCTTCTGGCCATAATCAGGCCGTACGCTTTAATGTGATGCTGTAAAATCCTGAAAGTTGTTCCTTCTCTTTTTCAGGCTATTTACAAAATGGTTTCTTCTGTGATGAAGATGCCCGAAGATGAGTCCACACCTGAAAAACGCACAGATAAGATTTTCAGGCAGATGGACCTAAATAGAGATGGTAAGACGTATTGGTGTTTATTTCTTTATTGATAAAGCTGTGATTTAAGATTAACCACAAATGCAATAAAATGACTTTTCTGCAACATATTACCCAGACGTATGTCTGTAAAGCTCTTGTTTCTTTATCTTTCAGGTAAACTGTCCCTGGAGGAGTTTGTTGAAGGAGCAAAGAATGACCCTTCCATCGTCCGACTGCTGCAGTGTGATCCCAGCAGTGCTGGACAGTAGAGAACTGGACTCTAACCTCTTATAAATTAACACATTTTCAAATATTTCTCCCATCCGATCCACCTAAGATGTTTTTCTAGACCCTTTAACTTGACCCCTAGAGGCACATGAATATCCACACAGACCTTCAGCTGTATGTATGACGAATAACGAAGCTTGGTGCAAATTTAATCCTACTGACATCCACATGTAAAAAGTGTTCATGCTCCTCTATGCCTGGTCAATGGTTCTACACAAACACAGGTCCCACATGAGGTAAAAACAAGACTCAAAAGGACTGAATCCCATGAAAGACTTGTCAAAATAAAAGCTGCTCTTGCTCTGTTTGAGAGGACGGCAGGAGAGGATAAGTTTCTCTTTTTATTTCTTTTTTCTTTTAAAAAAAAAGCATAATTCCTGGTTTAAAGGGAATCGTGCTTGTATGTTTGCGACTGACTGGTTGTTAGTTGTGATGGACAGATATTTACAAAGTATTTCAAAGTAACTTCATGTCAACACTGGAAGAAATGAAGTATACGAGCCTGCGAGTCTTCAGTCTGCATCGTGGTTTTTCCGGGAGAAGAACGGGAACTGTAGTTTTTAACCATTACATCATTTATGTATACTTTTGGAAGAATGTTACAAACCAAAACTGACTAAATGAAGGGGAATCATGCCGACTGTGGATTAAAACTATTTTAAAAAGTGACTTTTTATGCCAAGTTCTGTGAACATGTATAAGACATACACATCCCACAAGCACACACATGCACACAAACATGAACTTGACATAGGCATGTAAACTGAGCTGTGATTCTCTTTCACCAATTATGGTTTAACAAATGTATAAGAAAAAAATAGATGTGTATGAATATATAGTATGTGCTTATATATTCTTTTACTATGTGATAACATTGTGGTGATTTACTGCAATGTAAGAGACTCACTTTAAAAAAAATTGACAAATCATTGAAATGTGACGTTTTCATTTCTTCTACTTGACAAGTATAAAAAAAGGTTGTACAGTATATTCTCTCATATTTATGCTCGACATGTTTAAGAACAGAGAGGGCCACACACTGCTATGCATTGGATTAGACAATGATTTGCAGCATTTAGCTAATGAGGTTTGTTCTCTCGGCTTTTTGTTGGTAAGAAATGTCCACACGTGACCTGATCTTTTTCACTGAATGGTTTTTAAGACAGTTGCAAACATTTTAGCAAAACTTTCTTTTTCCTGCGCGTCTGTTTAATGAGTTTAAAGTGCAAGAACAATCTTAAAATGTTTGTGCGGATGTGTCATAATGTCTCTTTAATGTGCACTTTTTTTCATTTGAGTTAATGTTACTGTGATGGTTAACAGGTTTTTTTTAAGGATTATGATGCGCAGTAAGAGATGCTTAACTGACAAACTAATGAACGGCTGTTTCGTTGTGGAAAAATGTTAACACACCTCACTGTGATTTCCAGAAAGCTCTTCACTGCTTCCATTACAAATACCCGTTTATGCTGGTCTGAGAGCAAAATGATACCATAGTTTTCACAGCTGGTTAAACGTGATCTGTGGGTGAAAATGGGAAATGATAATAATAGAGTTGTGAAGAGTTCTCTGAGCTTCTGCACATTTCAGCGAGGTGATCAGGTACTTCGACCCTTATTCCATTTCAATAGCATCTTGTGGTCAAGTGCCAAATATAGATAAAGAAAAGAAAAACACAGTATTGTATCCATTTATACTGTACAGTTGTTACCTGTCGAACAAAAGATGAAACTTTCACTGTATAATTTTGTAGATTTTGTATTAACTTGCATTATGTGTTCTGTGTAGTGTGTCCATTTTGTTATTAAATAAAGACAAAATGGGGATTTGGTTTGATTTTTACTTTTTTTTTTATTAGTATATACATTATATGAGGATGTAGCTGTTTGACTCATAAGATGATGTTTGTGTTAGCAGAAACACATTCTTTGACAAAGTTTTGAACAGATCATCATGAGGTTAAATGACCATGAATTTAATTGTATGTTCATAAATTATGACCTTTCTGATTTCTCTGACTATAGTGGTGTCAAAATTTAAGTTTACTATTATTTTATTTTTTTACACAAATCACTGGTCTATTTTAAGATTTTTGTTTATTTTTTTCAATCTGTCTCCTCTGACTGGTAAGATAACATTTCAGTCTAGTTGGTACTTTCTGCAGTCATCCATTCATTTTCTACCGCTTATCCGAGGTCAGGTCGCGGGGGCAGCAGCCTAAAGAGGAAAGCCCAGACTTCCCTCTCCCCAGCCTCATTCACCAGCTCATCTGGGGGATCCCAAGGCGTTCCCAGGCCAGCTGCGAGATGTAATCGGTCCAGCATGTCCTGGGTCTACCACGGGGCCTCCTCCCACAGGGACGTGCCCGGAACACCTCACCAGGGAGGCATCCAGGAGGCATCCTAACCAGATGCCC
>JBAMHV010000018.1:13474758-13493008 GCA_037177535.1 Pseudomugil gertrudae
GGAGGGGGGGCCCATGTAGCTCCTTCGGGCTGAGCCCGACCGGACCCCATGGGCAAAGGCCCGGCCACCAGACGCCCTCGTGCCCCACCTCCAGGCCTGGCTCCAGAGGGGGGCCAGTCAGTTATGCAAAATGAATGCATTTTGAATACACGAATGAATGAATACATGAATCTGTATTTTTTAGAATGTAAAGTTATCATTGTGAAGAATAGTAATCAGTAAGGTAATTTTCAAGGTGATTAATTAATTACCGTTTTATTATGATAAACATATAGCATCTCTCAAAAGTTTGGACACACTTTCCAATAAGATGTAATGCAAAGTTGTGTCCAAAGTTTTGACTGACATTGTAATTCTTAAATATAATCAAGTTTTCACATTACCACCCTAGTCCATATTCATACTTTATAGTTTGTATTTAGCTAGCATGCTAGAGCTAGCATGTTGGTATTTGGCAAGCAACTGCTATTAACATAAAAGCAAATATTTTATATACAATTTTATTTAATATCAATTGATATATTTGATATAAAATAGAAAATTATTTCTGATTGCTAATGCAGAACATAAACAATTTCTCTTGTGAATTATGTGAAAATAAACAAAGTAGAAAAAAAACTCAATTTTGTTTACCAATCTAGTTTTTTAGTGCTACTGTAGATGTTGACATGGTGGCAAGAAAGTAGCATAAAAGAAACACAAAACTTTACTTATAAAATAAAATGAATAAAAATACTTTATTAATCCCAAAGGGAAATTATAATTCTAGTTTTACAAGACCTTTACATTTAATAACTTTTAAAACATCCAAGCATATGACACATACAGTAAATTTCAGCCATGTATGAATCCCCACGAGAAGTTTATAATATTCAATAATCATTGTCATCTCATGTCAGGCTCTACTAATTTCTTCTGAAGCCATTTGCTGACATGTAAATATTTCAAAGGTGAGGTTAACCACTTTTAAAACTCCTTGAGTATGGTGACCATGGGGACAGTCCCTGAAATGCACTAAAGTACTTGAAATTCTTAGATTAAGTGAAATGCACAGAAAATTAATAAATAATAACACATCTAATGAAAGTTATGTGGCATGCAAAAAAGCTGCTAAGTTACTTGGGATCAACTAATGGAAACTGTAGCTACTTTAAATACATCAGGCACTTCATGAGGAAGCTGCTGACGTGTTATTTGTTAAAAGAAAACAAATATGTACAGAATGTGAATAAACATACAAAGTTTTTTATACAATAAAAATATTCAATAAAACTGAAATGCGTCTGTTGTCCATATGGTCATTTTACTGCCAGTTCACAAGAATGCCCTTTTCTTTGTTTAATGTCCTGCACAGGAAATATGACCTGCTTCATAGATTGACTTTGACTGCACACTGTTAGCGCAGCTCCATCAACGTAGCATCTCCAATAACGACGGTCAGTTAGTCACAGCTTCTTATTGAATTATCCTGCAGTCTCTCGCGTGCCACCAAGCCATCAAATCTCTGTCAGTATGATCTTGTAGGCGTCTGCGTAGCTCTCAATGCTGAGAATGAAGGTGTCCTCGTTGGAATAATGCTCAATGATGTTATCATCCATATTCACAAGGATTCTGTCATAAAAGGCAAAATACTCATCACGCATTGAGAAAACTCAAAACAGCCCATCTGTTTTATGTGAATACACACTCACCCTTTTTTACTTTTCTTGTACACTTTGGCTATACTCTCAATGGGAACGCCATACTTCTCAGATATCTGCCGATGACAAATTAAACAACCAGTTAGCAGGCGCTCTTTAAACTGTGCTTTTAAACAGAAAGGCGGCACTCACAGCCTCCATCAGGCCTCTGAGCGTTGGAGACTTCAGCATCAGAGCGTCAAACACGTCATCTGCCTCCTTTCTGACATACAACAGCACTGCAGACAAGAGAGAGGAGAGCGTTCATTTGATTTGTTTAACCGCACTGCTTAGATCTTATTATGTGCTTTTGATTGTGTGACCCCCTGCTTTGACCTTGCAGCACTGACATTTTAACATCATATGTGCCGTTTGTCATGTTAGACCAAGATTTTCAAGAATTTTCCAGCATGTTACATGCCCATTAAGGAGTCTTATTTGGGCAAAATTAACATAAAGAAGACCTTTGGTTTGTCTTTTCTTTACTTATATACTTATATACACATATATAGTCTATAAAGGATGTATAATAAAATTTTAATGAAATGCTTCTGTAACAGAAAGAAAGGTTACTGTGGAAGGTTGCCATGGATGAACTCGGATTATGCCCATGAAACTCAGAAAATGGAAATTTAAGCATCTGCAAGGCTCATAAAAAGCCACTCTGTATTTTTAGGAGATACTGCTGCAATATGCAGTGATTCACTATTTAACAGTAGCTTGTCCTCACATCCAGGACTGCACAATCGATTTCTGGATTTGATTTGACTAAGTCGCCTTTTAAAATATTACTTTTACTAATCAAGATGAACACTAAAAGATGAAATCATGTTTCCTGGTGATGATGTCCAAACGTGGTGGAAAATGGATGTAAGAAGATGGAATGATCTGGGAAGAACGTGTCTCTTGTTCGTGTAAACAGAGAAGTAAATCAACAGGAAAGTCAAACTTTCTCCTCTGGAAGTTTTACAGCTCATGTCGCTGGACTGGATCATTTCTTCATAAATACGCAACATAAAATAAAAAACAGAAGAAGAATTGGAGTGAGCAGGCGTAATGTACCTCTCTTGTGTGTCTCTTCTTTGATCTGTTTGTGAGGTGATGGACACAGGTCTTCATCTGACGGCCTGAACATCCTCTTCACCAGCACGCTACTGAAAAAACAACAACATACAAGCCCGTTGTCTGCTGCACCCACAATGTATGCACTCTCTTTACTTTATGACATGTGCTTCCCTCTGTGTATCTGCTTTCATTTGCATGCCTTCCATTTGTATGAGCTGATGTAAATGAAAACTTTTGCTTCCTGTTCATGCACACTCACCCTTCCCTCTCAATCTCCTCTGTGTTGAAGGTAAACACCTAGAAAGAAAAAGTGTAGTGCATAAAACATTTTAGCATTGTATTTGTGTTCTGAATAGGTTACATTTCCTGAACTTTTGCTGAAAGATGACAGGTTGTAAACCACACAGACATGTTTAAGGTGAAGCTCCAGTTTCACAGTTCAGCCAGAAAACTGAGAGGAAGCAGATTTTGCTCAAAACAAAGTCTACCTGTCCAGTCCTCTGCAGGTTGCCAAAGTGAACGTCTGGGATAAAAAGGACCGGCTGGGCCTCCAAGTCAGTCATGGTCTTAAAGTAGGTAGTGTCAGACTTTTTGGGAACAGCTATCACTCCGACGCCACCATCTTTCCCTGAGCAGAAAACAACAGGAGAAAACCTATCAAATAACTCTTCATCATATATTCACTGGTGAGCTGTTAGCAGTGGAAATCAGAAGGAAAACAAAAGCATCTCTACACCTTCACATGCATCTAAGAGCTCAAATTTATTCTGACTTTAAACACATGTAGCTCAAACCTTTTGACTTCTTACGGAGTAATTTTCTCTCCTCATCTCGTATCTTCCTCTCCGCTCCCTGAATAAAGAAAAAAAAGGAGATGCTGGTTTGTGAAAACGTTACAAGCCAAATAATTCAGTGAGCTTTGATGATCACTGCACTCTGACCACTAGAGGGAGGTCTGATGTCAGAAGTAACATAGCAGCTGCAGGTTCACACACTTTGCAGTGAAATGCACTTTACTCTTAAACACGTGTTTTTAGTTGAACACTTTAAACCTATAGAGCCAATCTGAGACATTCTGTGTCACCTTATAGTTAAAAACATGCTTAAAATTCTGACATATCACATTATATGTCAAAAATTGTGAATGTTTTTGTCAGATTTAGTTATATGGTCAAGTATAGACCTCCTATTTAAAAAATGACTTTTTTAAAAAAAAGCTTTGGATAAAAGCATCTGCTAAATGCCTGTAGAATAGAATAGAATAGAATATAAAATATAAAAGCTGTGAAAAATAATTTAATTTAATCAAATTAATTTAATTTCATTTTAATACTCATATCTGTAATCATTTAAGTGTTACAGTGTTTAGTTTTGTCTCCAGAAAACGTATCATCATCTAAGCTGATGCAGAAAATAAAGATGAGCAATTTGGGATTTTTTCAGATGGCAAAATAAATCTGCTGAATATCTGCCTTGAGACTTGATGCTTCCTGGTTATGTTGCATCAACTTTGACCTGAAATTGACTAAACTAATCTGCATTAAGTTTTGTTTGACAAACACAAAAAACTGCTGGCCTGTGTGCACACCTATAGACCATAAAGCTTAGAATGACTCAACAACCTTTAAAACTTAACTTCTTATTATATATTATATGTATAAATAAGGTCCTGTGAGCTAATTCTTGGGATGGACACCAGTTTCCCCACTTCCTGAATGTCTTAAGCGTCTTAAGCCTTTTATAAAGTAAACAAATGGATGTATAAATAAGGAGTTGAACAGTTAGACCTAACCAGAGAGTCAACATCACATTCTGGATTGAATTTCATCAAGTAAGTTTAACATTTCTTCGACTACACATGAACATTAGAATCATTTGCAGTGTTTTCAGTGGTGTTGCTTTCTAGTAGCATTTATATATAAACTAAAAGTGACGTATTGATAATTTTGTAAGACTTTTAAAAGAAAGCAAGTTTGTCACCTTGTCACAGAAGACCTTGATCTGCGAGTAGGCCCTGTGGAGCGGCTTGTTGCTGCGGTTGTTGTAGCTGTACGTGTCAATCTGAATCATCAGAGGAAGACCCTTCACGCCTTTCTGAGAGGAGAAGTCTGTGCTCAGACAGTTGACTGTGATGAAGATCTTCAAGGGATGCAGCAGAAAGAATGAGAGAAAAGGTTTACACACTTTATCTACACAATAAAGAAACATTTGTATCTAAAAAGCTTGTTTCTCTTTAGATACAGGGAAGCATCTCTAAAAGGATGCACGTTAGTTTCAGTTAGGATGACACTTTCTGAGCTACAGTGAAACAGCAAAAAACTGAAGAAACAAACACAAACAAGTCCGCTGCTTTCTGCCATTCCTGACGGCAGATATCTTGGTGCATAAAAATCAGATAACTGCAGAGCTACAGATGAATACAAAGCTGTTTTTATCTTTTGGCTTTAGCTGGTATTTACAAAAACTACCGTATGTAAGAAAAGTGTTTCAGTTCTTGTTCTTTAACTCAGAGTACATCTCTCCATCAATCTTGGCCTTTTGTTGTTAATCCATCAACAACAAAAGCCACGGTGGTTGGTCTTTAACTCGAACCATAAAAACTCCCTGAGCTTCAGCAGTCACGGGCAAAGCTTCATTTGAGTGTCTATAAACTTCAGAATGTTAAAACCTCCAGAAATTATGGACTTTGCAGTAATGCCTCATTTTATAGAGCTTAATTTGTATGATGTGACTTACTTCAAGTATAGTTTCTAAAACGTGTTTCCATACACTGAAATATTATGTTTATGTTTACAGACCATGCACAAAGAAAGCCAACCTACAGCCACAAGGCAGGTAAACACAAGTACAAATAAAATATACAGTAAATTAAAACCATGCAGTTAAATACACACACACACACAGAGCACCAAAGTTAAACTCATACTACAAAAATACTCAGTACTCACAAAGGTATAGTATGTTTTCATGTGTAGAAGGAAGTATGGAAACAAAATAAGTGAAGTATACGTTAAAAAATATTTGCATACAATTAACTTAATTACAAAGTAGCATGTGTATGGAAAGTACTAAACAAGTAGGAAGTCCGACGAGCATGCATAAATCTAATGATCACAGACAAATACTAATATATTTATATCATACAACTTATTTTATTTAAGATTAATTGGCTACACCTGATGAAATACATTCTGAAACAGGCCCAATCTGAGACGTTTTACTTTCTGTTTAGTCTATTAGTCTTTAATCTTTTTAACTTTATGCTACTGAGTCATCTGCATACATCACAATCCCTGCATCGTCCCACACAATACACGTACAAGCTAAACACTGGTCCAAATTTAGATCCCTGTGGCACTCCAATAAAACAGGCGCTTTAAGGATAGAATAGATGTGTAATGAATGAATAAATTGAAGATAAAATTGTAAGTATTAAATGACGTACACTGCTCCAACAACCTTTTATTGAACTAACCATGAAACCTGTTCAGTAACAAGCTATTTTTATGCTAAACTAGAGTTACCATAAAAATGTATAACAAAGAAAAATGGTCGATTTAAAATGACAGGTTTAACTCTCCTTCTTAAACAGCAGCTTATTCCCAATAAAGAAGGAATACGTCATCATATTCATGAAGGAAATGATGACAAAATCGTCAATATGATGCAGTTAACGAGGTCAATAATTACTTTGTAAATACTGGACCCAAACTTGCTGATAATATACTCTTACATACCACGCATGAACAAACCACTGTAACAGAAAACATACAATTACATTCATTCTTCATTAAAACCGAGATAATTAATATTGTGAAACAGTTTCACAGCAATAAATTTACAAACTGTTATAGTTTAAATATGACTTTAATCAAAAATGTAATCCATGAAATGATCAAATTAATTACACACATATGTAATCAATATTTTTTATTAAAGCAGAGTTTCCAACCAGGATAAAAATGGCAATTCTTGAACAATTATTCATGAACAGTTATGTCAACAAGTATCTCCTTTAAACTATTGTCAATATGATTTCCATAGTAACAGGTCTACCTCTCTTGCTTTGATTGATCTGGTTGAGAAGATAAGTAATTGTAAAGAAAACAATATACATCAATATCAATATACCCATGTACAAGACAGTCAGTCATTTTTTTTATCCACTTAATCTAATTTCCAACTAGAAAACCCCTCTGAGAGCGCAGACCTCCACCAAGCAGCACCATAATGTTACTGAACATTTCAAAGTGATGCAGAATACCGGATCTTTTCCGGATCTCCACCAAAAGTTAATCCTTTATTCCCAGTGACACTCCCAACATATCCTGAAAATTTAATCCAAATCTATCAATAACTTTTCGAGTTATGTTGCTAACAGACAAACAAACAAACAAAGAAACCAACAAATAGACAAACTCCAGTGAAAACATTAAGAGATAATTAAGGGTTTAAATAACATTTTCCAAACAATGCAGGTGATCCATTCTGTGTTTTCTAGCATTAGATAACATTAAGGATTAGCTTCGGTTCTGTGTGTCACATTGGAATCACGCACACGCCACATTTAGTAATGATTTATCCTATGTGTGGGAATACTAGGTTAACTGCTGGATTTGGACCCCCGTAGAACCAAACTGAGTATCCCTCCTCTAGATCATGCAGTGAGAACAATTACTTCTAACTTAAAGTTTTCATTTTGCACCACTGTTTGAGCTGTCTGTATGCATCTCTTAGTTATGAGACATCATTCCTTTCCACCGTCCCTCTTTCACATGTATTAGAGCTTGTTTCATCCCCATAGCAACCAGCTCCACAAGTGCTTCTTGATGGATTCTATCATGGCTACTCTCATCATGCATGATTTATGGCAGCCAATGTGTAAACGTGCTTTTCTCACCATGCACAAACTGGCACCCAGCAAATTGTGCAGTATACTTTCTTCGACATGAACAATTCGGGTTTTCAGTAGGTGCATAGTTCTGAGCCAGTGCTTCAAGAGGCTTATTCACACTTAATTGTCACAAATAAAAGAGAGATGGAGAAGGAGGGAAAGACATGGCGAGAGTAAATACTGGCATGAAAGGTGTGCTAGGATTTCTTCCAGCAGCGTCTTTGTCTAATGGCAGCTATTGCAATGAAAATGCCACGTTACGCACAACCTACACACCAAACAAACACGCAGAGTCACTTATGTTCACACAAAAATGAGGGCAAAACAAACAACAGAGGGTGGGGACGTAGAATAGTGTGTGTTGGCCCTTGGGGGCCCTCTGGAGATCAAACACCGACGGGGCTCCATTAAAGGAGTGGCCACAAAGGAGTGGGCTCCACAAAGACAATGAGCAAACAGGGCAAAAGAATACAACACTGCCCTTTTAGTTTTATATGAACCGCTTTTCGGACTGAATCTCCCACTGACTCCACATCACACACTTTAATTATCAATATTTAAGTGAACTCTTGAGTGTTTACTGTGAACACAGGCCAGATGCTTGTGTCGTATCTGAAAACCGGTTCATTTGTCAAGTGAGTGCATTTGTTTGCTAACATCTGAATCAGCATGAATAAAAACCTGTCCTACTGCTTTTCACTATTATAACACACCTTCAGTGAGAGTGAACATAGACTGGTTTCTGGGAAAATTTCAATGACATTTAACTCCTGCACACACACACACACACACAAAACAAAAACAGGCTGTAACATTAGCGTTCAGTACCTTGGCCTCCTCATTGACATCCCAGGTGAAGGAGATGGCGTTGTAGGCTATTTCTTCAATATTGCCAATAGTGTTGAAGCTCTCCTTGTAATCAGCTGTTAGGGAAATAAAAACAACCATATGGTCAATTCCTGAACAACTTCTATATAGAACAATTGTGCACCAAGCATCCAACCTCCCTGCAAGAAAACACATTGAGTAGCTCAATAAAAGACAAAAGCTGGTAGCTATTGTTTGTTAAGATAAGCAGTCAAATAGCACACTTCAATTTCTGAAGATAAAGCCTTATCTGCTTGAGCAAACAAACCCAAGCTTCAAAGGCAGCAAGAGGAAACACAGAAGGCTAATTCCAGTTAAAAGGGTCGAATTAAAGGCCGGTTAGATGACCGCATTGGTTACCTATTGGTGACCTGTGACAATAACAAAGGAGTCCATGGTGCTCACTGGTATGCTGTACAAGCTGCTCATAATCAAATATTACAATGTTACAAATATTACAAAAAGAAACCAGAAATGTACTAACTACAAATGTAACAGTCCACACACTGATCATTTCTCTCAGTCTTAAATGTGTTGTGGGACTGAATGACATGATAGAAAATGTGTACACTGTTTTTTTTCTGCTGGTCTTTCACAGGATTTGTTAAAAAGTTCAAACATGTTTACTTATCTGCAAATCACTTTCTGCAGTTTTATAGATTTGCAGGTCACATCTCAGAAAAATCCCTCGTAGATCTTTTAGCGATGTCTCCATCATCCAGACCATTGTTGCATCAACACTTCCTGATTCCTCAGCAGGTGCACAAAGCTGCAGGGCAGGCTTCAACATGCCTGCACCCCCCATTTAATGGCCCCATTCAAATGATCCATTCTACGACACAGCCAAGGGGCACGATACACTGGCCTCACAAGCCTCACCCTCCAGTGCTATTCAAACCAGATATCTGGCCATCTTTGACTTACATCCAGCTAAAGGCTGACTGAGCTGTAGCGGGGCGGAGGGTGATATGTCTCAGAATGGTCGATGCTTATGCGATCTGTTTTGCAAGTGTGTGTTGGTATGATGGAAAAAGTGGGCCAAGATGTTGATAGGTGCATTTTTTTTATCTGCATTTCATGTACAAACCTAAAAACAGACTCATTACACATTAGAAAACAAGGTGGGTCTTATATTTAATTACTTCTTCCTTTAACCACAAAAACCTACATGAGAAATAAAGATATTTATGAGACTTACACAATAATAAGGAGGAATGTGGAACTCCTCCTTCCAACAAAGCTGTTCCAGACATCTCACACCTTTTGAAATCACCTGAAGCACTCGACAACCAGCAACAATTCAGGGAATGATAGATCTGCACACTTTTTCCAGCCTAAACTGCAAGTGCTTTTTGTGTTTAAATAACAACAGTGACTTTTCAGGTTACTCTTTTAGTCACGCGTCTACATTAAAACAACGTAAAATATCCTCAATAATCCTGGGATAAAATATGGTTTTTAAGCTTCATGCTCATGTCACAGATGTGATACAGTTTATCAGCCATGATTTGAGTTAGATTCTGCAGCATAGATAATGCAATTCAACTCAATCTGACAGATATAGCACATTAAAACAGTTCACAGTAACTGCATCGCACATAAAATATAAGGAAAAAAGGTTACGACTAAAACCAACCCCAAATAAAATGAGCAATAACATATTAAAAGCAAGAAGCCGGGATATATTCTTCATAAGGCAAAGACAAGCTTCTCTAATCAGAATAAAAACGGTTAATCTAACATCAACACATTGCATTTCTCCGTTTGCTTCCTGTAAAGTTATTATAACAAACAGATAAATCCTATTGAATCTGTGCCAGTTTTGATCTGTTATGTCTTTATTCTATTTCCCAGTGACTCAGACCCTTAAATCAGTTTTTGGTTGTAAGTAAGAGGAGGACATTTTCAAATTTTCTGACTTATTGATGCAGAAATGGTTTTTGATGCAGATTCATAAACTTTCTCAGTCAGATCAAAAGCATTGCGGTTCAATAACAGGCTGCATCCACTAGTTCAGATATATTTAACCCTGGAACAAAGTGGTGGACCAACCATCACATGCATTCACACCAGGATATTCCTCACAGGGAATTTCAAGAAATGTAACACTTTCGTTTGGGTTGGTTTGCTTTCCCGCGGTACCTTACTTAAGTGGATCAAACCTCGTGAACAATTTCATGCAGTAACATCTGCTTGCAGTATTCCTCGATGTGACCGCTGACCAACGAGTACAAGAAATCTGTCTCATTGATTGGCCGCATCCAAAAACAGCTTTTGTAAAACGACGGAGCAACCCCAAGTTTTCACCGTCATGGGGTTTCTGTTTTTAGTTTGATGTTAAAACCTTTTAAATCAGCTTTTCATCAGAATATGTCCAGTATGAGCAGGCAGAGAGTTATGTTACATCCTATGTCGCTTCCTCTATTTGGCCCACTGGATGGTCTATTTCAGGGGTGCCCAAACGTTTTGCCTTCGAGGGCCAAACTGAAAATGAGCCAGTGAGCCACGGGCCAAAAATGGCCGCTTTAAAGCGTCTCTCCTCTGTACGCCACTTCCTGTGGTTCTCCATGTGGATGTGTTGAGTCCGAGAGCTTGAGGCTGTGTGTGCAAAGGCTCATGGGGGATCTTTCCAAGTTAATAAAACCATATAAAAGTGAGGAAAATATTGACTTTATTATAAAATATGCTGCACAAATGTGATACACCAAGGATTAAACTTTTAATTGTTAAATTTGATATGAATAGAAAGACAATGAGTGAAGTGTTTATACCCATACAACCCTATATGAACTGCTAGAAACTTAATGGAAAGTGTGTAAGAGATATTATTATCATCCTTCATTAAGCTCTAAAATATCTTTTCATCAACATCTGTAGGTTTCTAACTATAAACCTTGACTAGTGGGCCAAGAGCAAGAGCTGGCGGGCCAATTTTGGCCCGCAGGCCCCACATTGGGCACCCCTGGTCTATGTCAGTGCACCAGACCAGCGTTCGCTTGGAGGAGAACCGAGACTCTTGGTTTGCAAGCAGAGCAAACTTTGCTTCTTTGCTCCATAACAGAATCCAAATGCATATTCACAATGCTCCGAACTTAAAGTGTTATCTGTGGAAGCGGATTGGAGTTCATTTAAAGTCGATCAAACAGTGCCAGTGTGGAAGCCCTGAGAAGAAATTTATCCAATCATTACTTTCCTTTTCTTAAATTCATCTCATGGTGGGTCCAGCTGCTTTCATATAAAGATGCGAGTCAAATGTCTGATTTGGTTTTGTTTTGGTTGATGTATAACATTGGAATTAAGATTAAAATCTAAACTGAAAAAAAAACTAACACCAGTTGCTGTTACACTGACTAACATTCTTCTCCCTGTCCCAACAAGCTGCATAGAGGTGTGTGTGTGTGTGTGTGTCTCCCTTCAACCCAAAGTCTCACACATACCTCCGAATGTCTGCCTGCTTTGCAGGCCCGAGCTTGTCAAACACAAACGGCTAACCAGCCTCTCACATACATTCAGTCAACAAGGCGTAGAAAGTCGGTTCAAATTCAAATGCATCAACCGAAAATGGAAAGCAAATAAAAAGTCAACAGGGGAAACCTGCACATCGGTACATGTACACCCGTGGGAAATGCTGGGAGACAAAACAGCTGGCTGGTTCAGCTTGTCATTATTATTAAAACCAATCTGTATCCTGCTCAATCTCCCAGGGAATGATGGGGAGATTAGAGGATTTGCGTTGCATGTTCCAGTAACACCTTGACATTAAGAGACTCAGGTATGTGTGTGTTTGACAGACCAGCCTCCTGGTTGATGGTGGATGATGGTGGGCAGCTGAGCCACAGGCAGACATTTGGGTGGGAGCTGTTTGCTCTCCGTTTGGTCATGTTTAATGTATTCACAAAGCACATTCCAACGTTATAAACAGCAGAAATGTAGCATTTCACCAAAGACGGGGAAAAAAAAGCCTTACCGATGTCCAAGACTCGCTGTTTTGCTGTGTGCTGCCGAGAGTGCCAGTACTTCCAATATTTAAGTTGCTCGTCGCGGTTCTTATCCTCGCTGAACACGACCATGATCACGCTCTATGGAGAGAACAATACTGTCAAAATGATATGGGCTCAGACATTAAGATATATCACTTAATACAAAGCAAGAGTTGGGATTCTATAGCTACTTTTATGCTAGGTTCAAATTATACCACTGTAGTTCAGGTGAAGGGAAATATTCATATTATGCCTTTAACTGCTCCAAGAAGGTCAGTGTCGAAGCCAACCAGTGTAAAGTAATGCCAAGTAGCTCCTTCTATTGAATCTGGTCCTGGAGATCTACCATCCTGCAACAAGCCTTCATGAAGCAGCAGCATTTCCTTTCTGCATGTCATCCAGCTCTGCACAGGCCTGTGAGTCATGTGATTCAGGTGTGTTGGATCTAAAGGTTACAGGATGGTAGATCTGGAACTTGGGGACCCCACACTTTTTATTGAAAGGTAATTATTTTAAAAAGGCATCTATAATTTAATAAAAATATTTTATTATACTGATAAAATTATACAGCTCATGTTGTATAAAAGCTAAAGGTCAATACAAATAAAACATATAAACATTGAGAGATGCTGATATCTGCTGTTTGGATAAGAAGATCTGGAAGGTGTACTATTCTTATGTTATTTGATTATTTTGATGAAGATGATTATTACATTTAAATGCAAATTGTGAGCTGCTGGTGCATATTGCTGAGTGCTTAGTGGTTATCAGGTTTTTTATGTTTTTAACTGATTTTAATTCTCATGTTTTTTTTCTATTGTAAGGTGACCTTGAGTCCTGAAAGGCACCTAGAAATAAAATGTATTATTATTATTATTATTATTATTATTATTATTATTATTATTAAAAAGCCTGACTGGATGGTTTTCTGATGTGTTTTCCTCTATGGGACATCGTTGTAGCCATCTTGCTGTGTTTCTTATCCCTTAGAAACTGTTTTACCTCCATCCTTATTTATGCCAGTTTTTTTAAAGACTTTTTAAATACAAAGGTAAAAAGAAAAATGAGTCCCTTGCTGTAAATGATACAGAGTAAGAGTAAAGATGCAGCAAAGATGAGGACACTTGTTGGGCTGTTTGAAAGCCCCACAAAGCTGAAGAGCACAAACTATTTATTAGTCGTTTTTCACTTCCATCATTTGATAAATAATAAATTGTAATATTAAAATTAAGGCATTCGTTTATATACTGCTTAATCAAATTCAGGGACTGGAGCCTGTTCCTGCAAAAAGCTGGCGAGAGGAAGGTAAACCTGGACAATCCATCGAAGTCAAACTCACCATTTTTGCTGTTCAATTAAGCCTTAAAGGCCCAAAGAGACGTCACCACCATGTTTTATGTGTCTGTGCTGTGGTTCTATTTGCATGTATGCTTCTTTGCAAAGCTTTATCCTCAGGACATGGCCCATTATGAATGTTTTATTCTAACCTTCCATAAAACTGGAACATTTTTATTTCCAGACTTTCCTTATCTTCCTCCACCACTCAACTCACCCGGACTTTACTGATGGGGTGTCGAAGGCGTTTGTTGGAGCTGAGCTCGTTCAGCGTCACAGCGTAGAACTGGCCTTTGTTCAGGTAGGTCATTGGTCCTTCGCCCTGCTTCTGACGCAGGGAGCGAGTGGCGTCCAGAGTGTACTGGAAGCTATCCCTGCACACACGAAAGAAAGATATGCGATCCCAAATAAAATGGGAGAACAACACCATACAGCTAAAGCTCGTGTTTGCATTCCTTGATGAATCACTCCCACTCGGTTTACATCTAATAGTGGGCTGCAGCAGAACAGAAACGCCTCATACTGCATTGTGATGCATGTGGGCTGACTCACTGCAGTGACTTACACTCTCTCCTGCTGAAATAAGAAGTCATCCGTGGCTAGGGAGGAAGGTGAGTGGTACTTCTGTTGAAAATAAAAAGGCAAAAAACAAAGAAAGAGGAAATTATGAGACGCTCATTCAGATTGAGAGGAACTGGTTAAACAATGCTGCGAATGAGCAAAAACACTAAATTCTTCAGGAGTCATTTAGAAACAAATAGAGACCAGAACCAACAAAAACCCACAATTAGCGGGTTGTTTGTCAGGTTAGGGAGCTTTAAACCGTCTTCACCATCTCTGTCAAACATAAGCTTTCAGATTTGCTCCGCTGATGCCTGAGTTATCGCTACTTATGATGCTCTTGTCAAAGTGTCGCTTCACAGCACCGTGAAGTTGTTATTCATCAAACTGCACTGAATTACATGCAGCAGGAACATCAATAGGCAACATTTTTGTTTCTATAGCTTAATCACTACCTTCACGCTACCACTGTGGCTTTAACACACTTCATGTCCAGATTGTTTCCTTTCTCACCCCGTCTGTCTCGTCTTCATACGGGCTGTCAGGTGGACTGTGTTGGTCTTCTTTCCCATATGAGCTGTGACTGACGTTGGTCACCTCATACGGGTTCTGTTCGTAGACCACCCGTGCCGGTTCCTCTCCCTCCACCCTGTAGTGGAGTCCGGCACCTGCCATGAAGACAGGGGCGTACACTTCAGCCTTCACCACAGCCACAGCGGAAGAGCCTCCATCTGCTGAACCCACTTCCGTCGAGCTGCCGAACGGCTCCCGTTTGGTCTCCTGGTGCTCCGTGTTTAGTGACAGGTTGACGGGGACAGACTTGAGAACCTGAACATGGTTGTCCACTGTTTCTGCCTCGTTTTGGCTGCTGCCGTTGCTTGGCAACACAGACCTGAGTGGAAACATAGGTTGGTCAAGAGTTGGGATGCATTTCCTTTAGAAAACATCTATGAGGATTTGCTGAAATACTGATTGTTCCAACCGGCAGTAATTCAAACCCGACCTGAACCCGCCTCCACCAAAAAAGATCTTCATAAAACAAGTAAAAAAAACATAATAATGCAAACAAACAAAGCTTTCCTGACCAGTTATACCTAGTAATAGCAACATTAAACTATATAGGAAACAGTTTACTACCAATCAAAGATGTGCCAGACAGACAACACCCTTCCACAAGTGGTTTGACAAAAAAAAGTAAAATATTATGCTTCCAAAACGACAAAATCCCATCACATCTAGCTTAAACTTGTGCTAACATTGCAGTTCTACTGCAGCAGCACTGAATGGAAACAAAAGACAGAAAATCTGGACGTATCGCAGGCAAATGTTTCCTGAAACACTTCAGAAAATCTTGAATGAACACAACTATACATTTATTAAATAAAGTACAAAAGTATCTATACACTACCTAGCGTAAAGAAGAAAACACTAAAACCTTTTAGTACCACAGGGATCAACAGTGACACCGCGGCGCATGTGTATTTCATAGTACTGTAACTTCTTGCTACTTTGTGCAATTTTCATTATTCATACTGCCTTTATTTTCATGAATATGTCTATTATTATTGTGTATTAAAGGTTTAAAAGGGATTTCTTATTATAATACTAGATTTACTTTTAGCTACATGTGATTTTGTTAGTGGCATATAAACTTATAAGTCTTTATTATTATCAAAGGATTAAAATAATTTAGTTTTTTAACCCTCTTTAAATATAAAGAAAAATATTTAAGTAAAGTAAATTTTAATTATTAAATGAATGAATAAAAAATCTAAATGAATAAACCTAAAATATATTTGAGATGCCTGAAAGCTGCATTTCTTTAATGTTTCCCACCAATAAGCACACCTGTCTGACAGCAGATGTACTATCATAATGTAAGGATGGATCCTCGTTAAAATGGAAATGAGGGAATGTTTTTGTTTCCACGTATCAGTAAACAAATAGCAGGTCTGTGTTCTAAAAGCAGGAGCCAGCGGTATCACAAAATCTCCTGTTTCCTCCTCGTCAGGGAGCCGTAGCGTTGTGTTGGCGATGAACCAGTGTGCTCCTTTCATGCTGCATCAGTGGTTAAAGTGAAAAAAGATTTGCAGAAGTGTGACACACATGCAGATACACACACAGCACTTTGATCGTTTTACTCTGACTGTTTTCCAGTTATTGAACCGCTGGATTAGATAGAACACGCAGCGGGAACGGTATGGGTGAAACAGGAAGTTTTTTGGTCTGTGCATGTGGAAATGTGTGTGTGTGACACAGACAACAGAAAATTTACTGACCTCTTTTCCTGCTCCTCTGTAAGCTCTGCAACTTTGGGGACTGTCAAAAGTCTCTTTTCTTTGGGCACCTGCAAGAACACAAGGATGATGAAGTAATCAATACCAAATGTAACATGTTGTCTGCTTATAACAGCTTTTATGTGTGCTGTTACAACCACAGCTTCAAGGATGCAAACAAGACTTCTGCTGATTAAATATCATTAATAACTTGTGCCTTAATAATATGAACATCATTGTCCTGCCACCATGTCATAGGCTTATGATTTATGACACGACAGTTTTATTTACCTTGTAGTAGTCATAGAGCAGACCCAAAGCATTGGCACTGTCCTCGTCCCCGTTGATGCTCATCATGGCTTTGGTGGCAGCTGTCAGTGGGTTCTCCAGGTACGACCTCCAGGCCTCATCCTCGCTAGTGTAAGCTCGACGCACAGCAGGAAAAGAGGTCTCATTGGGGACGACAACCACCAGGCGCTTGCTAAAAACAACAGAAACACAAGCCAACACATTATGTGGCTGATCAATCTGCTGGTTTTTGCTTGTATTGCACTCCTATCGACCAATAACATCTTTTTCTGTCAGTGTGTTTATTTTCTACATCATACGATGGATTCAGAAAGAGGTAGAAGATTGAGTGAGTATCTCTAGCAGCTTTCACACCTGTCAGGTTTTCTGTGTGTGTGTGTGTGTGTGTTTGCCTCATGCTCTTTAGTCCCACTTAAGTTGAGATCACAGACTAGTTAAACACACAGTGTTGCCACAACATTTCTCTCATCTTAACCAATCAAAAGGGAGGGTCGGAGTATGTCGCCTTACTCTTGCACAATAAATGACATAAGTACAATATCATCACGGATAATGTTTATTTTCACTAATGTATGTAGCAACAAGACAAATTACAAACCTTATATCATCAGGGTATATTAATGGTTGCGAAATCTACTTATGAGGTAATTTCATGATGTAAAATGTATTTTAATTCTCATTAAGTAAATAATTAGTGACCAAATAAAAGATGTAGGCCTCTGATTGTTGGTCTCAGATTGATGCAAACTACTTATTCTGTAGGAAAATAGATTTTTTAAAATAAATTTATAAATCAAATTTTTACAGTTAGACTAAACCTATTATACTAGCAAGTATCTCCATGGCAACCACGGCAGAAGGTACATGGCTTTTAGGAAAATTATACATCAAGGTAAAGTTCATGATTTCAGTTACTCTGCTCTGGTGGATACTTTCCCAAAATATTAACCCTGTCTGTCAAAACAGACACCTGCGGTCGCTTCTGATCCAGGATGCTGAGAAACAGGAACTCTGCGAAGCGATCAAACCATCAGCAGCACGCACACACTTTCTGACAGGTTGTGCTTCATCATGAATGCACGCAACTGTATTTAACTTCTAATAACGCAGATTAAAATAATAAAAGTGGCGTCAAGTCAGAAACTCCTGAGCTGTTTTACATATAACAAGCAAAACAAATTATTGTAATATATTCTGTTAATAACTGCATTACATAACCATAAAAGTCATTACTAAGAACACATTATAATATAGAAAGATTTTAGTACACGCACAGATATATAT
>JBAMHV010000018.1:13493033-13507997 GCA_037177535.1 Pseudomugil gertrudae
TGCTTTGAAGCTGGAGTTACAACAGCCAGCATCAAAGTAAAGCCTCTCTGCTTTGGACAGAGAAAAGAGAAATCCTCGGTTTGGAATTTTACGTAAAGCTTTTTTTAAGAATACTAACTTGGCCTCACAGTTAATTACTTTTCAATATGTTTTTCAGACATCAGTTTGAGGTTAACTGTTGAATTGCTGAATGAAAAATGAAGTTTACAGTTTTACAGAGCAGCAAAAGGCCATAGGCTATAAACCTGTCCTCAGACTAATCACACACTCTACTTCAGGCCTGAAATGGAATAAAATCCATAGCCAAAAGTCTATTTTCACTCAAAGTCATCATTAGAATACAGACAAAAGGAAATCTTTACACTTTGAGGACTTTTCCATCAGTGAAAAATGGCGAATTCCACTATAATGAAGTCCACAGGACCAAGGAAAGCTTGTCAAATGTTTCCTGCAGATATGAAATGGTTTCAACCCTGACAGAAATGTGTGTCCACAGGTGATGTATATGCGGCCTTAAAACCCATCTGACTAATTCTGGGTTTAAATTGTTAATAAGAGTCTGAACACAGAACAAGTTTCTCCTTCATGTAGATCCTCTCCTCCGGCTCGCGCACTTACCTGTCTGTCTCCTGTGACATGGTTTTTTTCTGCCTCTACGATTCTTCCTTGTGAAACTGGACTTTCAAGTCGGAGCAGGTAGCAGAGTGAACGTGTTGCCAGAAGTTGGGTTACAAGTAAATCGTCTTTTCCCCCTCTGTGTGACGGTCTCCCCTCCGCTCCTTCACCTGGCAGGTAAAGTCGCTTTTGTCCCCCGCAGCCAATCACTCTCCTCGCCTCGCGCTCCGTTCGCATGAAGATTATGGAAAATATCAATAAATATCCCGCTGCCATGCGGTGTAATATTTACTTTTATGCCGCTTTAAAGGCAGCAGGTCAACTTTGGTTGAAATTCTTTCACTGTAAAAAGAATTGAGGGTGAGGGCGAGTCTGCCGCTGATTGGTTGCTGCCGGGCGTAGCGCGGCTCTGATTGGCTGTTAGGGCAGGTAGAGGCCCACCTCACCTGCAAGCAAAACCAAAGACTATTGAGGACACTGTGGGACAGAAAACAGGGAAACAAGGCTGTTATTACGACTTTAAGTCCTGGAGAAATGAACTGTTCAATTCATTTTCACTTACAGAAACGTTAACACATGAAACACTGTACAGACTGGCTTTTAACAACTAGCACTGTAACACTTTAGATTTATGTTTTAGTCTTTTTTGAAATACCTTTAGTGTTTTATTTGTTGTTGATGCTTTTTTACTCTTGTAAAGCACTTTGGTCTTCTATGTGTTGTTGTAAAGTGCTCTATAAATAAACTTTGATTGATTGATTGATTGATTGAAATAGATTCATGTCAATTTAAGTTCTATTTCTTTATTCACATCCATTTTTTAACTATTCATTTTTTCTGATTTTAATAATAATGACTTATCTGTGTGTGTATGTGTGCCTGGTGATAGGGGAGGGGGGCGTGTGTGTGTATTTCAGGTAATTTCAATCCAAACACAGGCAGGGAGGAGCCCTGTCATTAGCTGACACAATGCCATTGTCCCCTTAATGAAGCTATTGTATGAGGAGATCCCAGTGTTTGGGATAACTCGAGCAAACACACACCACTGTGGTGAGATGCAATGATTTGTGATTACTGAAGCTAAACGGTGTATTCTGACCATTGTTGATACTTCATTTAGCGCAGTGTGTGGATGGATGGAGGGAATAAGCTGTGTTTTATTTATTCAAATGGGAAATTGAGCTTTAAGAGACGACAGACAGCAAACAGTCCTCTGGTTTAATTTCATTTGGAGTTTGAGAAACTGTTGTGATGCAATCTCTGAGCTGTTCCTATGGAAAATATTTGCATGGATAAAACAACGTCCTTTGCTTGTGAATGCCTTCAGGCACCCTTTTATGGAAATACATCAAAATTATGTTTCACATTCAGTTTAACCGTCAACAGTGTGTGTTTGTGTGTGTGTGTGTAAATGGGTGTGTGTGTTTTGTTTGTGTGTGAAGAACAAGTGTGTCTTCGTGCAGATTTGTACTCCTCTCCTCCCTTGTCCAATTTGTTTTACGGAGCACCTGGGCCTTGGCTGGGCTCTTTCTGTGTATGTTTGAATGGGATTGCTGGATAAATACAGGTGGGGTCCGTTTCTTTTAACAACACAGAGAACAAGTGGTGGCTCAACAAAGCAGAGAGACAAAAGAGAAGGAAATAAAAATGTCCCATTTGTTTGATTCAGTTCATTTATTTCTGCACACTTTTTTTTAGGTGTTTTTAGTGATTACAGAAAAGCATACCTGAGCCTGTGTTGGGGATATCTTAAAGAAGCAGCCGGAAGCAAGACACAACACACAAGCAAAACAGCACAAACATACGTAAAAGTAACATTAAACAGGACAAAACTGTGATCAGTGTAAAAACAAAACCACAACAAAAATAAATGTTAAATAGAAAAGCAGAACAGATAAAACACAACTACTCCAATGAGACAAAGAAAAAGCACAAAAAAAAAAACTCATCCTGCACAGAGATGTTACTGCTGACAAAATGCACATTAACAACCAAGAGATGCACGTTTGCCTTAAAAAGACACAAAACAAATGTAAAAATAGTATTCAGCGATCATGGTAATGCAGAATACAGAGGGATGCAAACTACGGCATAATGGTAGCAAAGTTTTCCTGGTGTCAGACAGAGAGAATGACAGTAGAAATGTTCCCTGTAAGATTCATGTGATTATTGTGGGTTTTTGTTGAAGATGAACATCACTGTTTGTGGAACATGAATGCAATTTTAGTAAATTTAATGCATATAAACTCAAAAGCTTTTTATTCTATCAAGACTAAAATATATTTTATTGAGTTTGTTCATTTAACCTTAACAGAACTAAATATTTCCATTTGTCACCATTGTTACTTTTTATTCAATAAATCTTTTTCTTTGACAACTTATTATTGATCTTTCTATCTTTCTTTATTATTATTGTATTATTAAAGTTATTATATTAAAGTAAAAATTGTATTATTATTTTTCTTTTTCCTGTTTCAAATCAGTTTTTCTCGGTGAGGTTTGCATTTTTTTGCTTCAGTTTCTTTCTGTGCCCCCTCTAAGAGGTGGAATTCCTACCATAACGGTTGGTTGTTGGCTTATTTTTTGGTTAAAAGGTAGAAACAACAAGTTACCTACTTCTCCAGCTATGTCCCTACTTGGACATAGCTGGAGAATCCTCAGAAGGAAAGTGTGAAGAGATGCACGCTTGTAAATATCCAGAGGATGGTAAAGTTTTTTTTCATATCTGCTAACTTTTTCTAGATCACCTCTTCCTGCTGGAATGTGTGACATGTTATGATAGGACAGCTAAAAGAGTGAGAAGGCCACCGTACAAGCTGCCACAGGCATGCATGGGCAGGACTGGAGAGTCAGAGGCCACAAGCATGCCTTTCTCTCTCTGTGTGTGTCTGTGTGTGTGTGTGTGTGTGTGTGTGTGTGTGTGTGTGTGTATGAGAGAGAGAGAGAGAGAGAATCCCACTATGAGAGAGAGGTGAAAGGTGTATCCTACATACCAGGATGTTTTTTGGGAGGAACAGCTTGTCTGGACTTGGCTTTAGGATTAGGTGTCTACCTGTGTGTGTATGTGTGTATGTGTGTGTGTGTGCATGTGTGCAGAAACTCCCAGCTGAGAAGAAAACAGAAAGGATTGTGAGTGTGTGTGTCATGAGTAAGGGACTAGTAGTGGATAATGGACAGAGACGAATGACGTAAATGATGATGACACTAATAAAAATTTGCATTTGATTATAATTAAACATAAAACAGTTGTACAAAATAATATTTTTATATAAGCTGAATACATACTGAAAAGTACCAACAGCCTTAGTATTTAATTAGTACATGATCATTTCAAGCTACGTGATTGGTTTAAAAACTTTATCACATATTACCTGCCTGTTTTCATTGCAATAGCCTTCCTGAAATAACCAGAAGCTTACATAATTAATGTGTGTTTATGCTGCATAATAGTATTTACAATGTTTTGTTCTGCTGCAACTACAGACATGAATCTACACACACACCTTCAGTTCCAGGTTTACACATTAGGTTGGAATAAAAGTCTGTCTGGTCTGACTTAGAAGAAATTACATCCTCAGACACATGACACTCAATGCTGTCTTGTTATTGACTAAAATGAAGCCAAACTATAAGGTCAGAAAAAAAAAAACACATCTCATGTTTCAAAAGTGTGTAAAACAACATTTTAGGAGCCATAACTTAATAAGTAACTGATTTCTGCATAAGTTTCTCACCTTGCTGTGGAGGAACTTTGGCCCACCTTTATTGACATCTTTGCTTTAATTCATTGGTATTTGTAGGTTTAAGTTTACACACATCTCTCCTGAGTTCACAGCATTTTGGTGGAGGTCTGTTGTGTTTAGAAACATCGTGCATGATCATATTTCTTTGTTTATCAGATGGATTGCCTCCCATTTGACTGTAATATACTTTTATGTACTGGGGATCTCAACACCGGTTGTTTGGCGCGGGTTGTTTGTGTCGCCATGTTTGATTTCCATCAAATGTCATGTCTGTCCAAATGATGCTGTTCCAGATGTCTTGTAGTTGTGGATGTCTTGTTCCCTGTAGATGTTTCGATGGAAACTCAGCTCTGCTACGATGTTCTCTTTAGGCAGAAGAAGCTTTGTCTGTAGTTATTCAGTCTAGTTGTGGTGTCATGGACTTCAACATTTACCTTGCTAATACATGCCTGTAAAGTCTGAAATGTGTTCAATGGGATTTTTTTCTTTTTCATTTCCTGGTCAGATCCTGCAGGAAACTTGTGGATTGTTTTCCCTTCGTGGATATCTGTCGCACTGTTAACAAACATCTGAATGTGCCTGAAAAAAGCTAGTGACCTTCAAAGTTGCTGATGACATTCAGATAAAATCTCTTTAAAATGAATTTTCTCTGAAAGCTGTAATGGCAGACCTAGTTTCTTACACACTCTTTCTGCATTTGGAACATCCATCTATGATCTGCTCCGCTTATTCCAATTAAAGGTTGCGGGTAGCTGGAGCCTCTCCCAGCAATTATTGGATGAGACATGGCATGTACAGCTCACTAAGACATCACAGGGCCAACAAGAGAGACAATACATACATTCACTCCTATTTGCATGTCTTTGGATGTTGAGGAGAAGCCAGAGTAGCTGGAGAAAACCTTTGCTAACACAAACAGGTTCAAACCAGTGACCCTCTCACTGTGAGGCTGCAGTGCATCGTGTAATATGTGATTTATTTTGTGCATCAGGAGTTGAAATGACATCAACCTAATTATCTCTGCTATTCATTTAGACCTGATACGAGGGTCTCTATAAATGGAAGCGGTTGAGACGTTTTTTGTCTGTGTGAATTCACTTATCAGCTCACCTGTATTTTACTCATTTTAATGGTTTGTTAGCATGTCAGTCACCTGTGAAACAGTAAATATTAAAATATTTCTTACTCTCAATTCAAGTTTTGATGAGCAGATTTAAAGGCTCATTTCCAGTTTTAACAGAGTGAGCAAATAAAATCAAAACAGATATTATATTCACTGTTACAAACTTCTGTTTATCTGTGGTAAAAATCATCAAATGTCTGTTAATGTTATTCACTAACAATCACAGCTGCCAAAAACCTCAGAGAGCTGTTGTTGGTGAGCTGTCACCACCTTCACAATCAGCCTCTGTCCCACCGGCTTATGTCTGACCCCAGACCTCACCTCTCCTTCAGTTGCACTCAATGTGTGTGAGTCTGTGTGCATCAAAGTAAGAAATTAACTTATTACCCTCCCTTGAAGGCATAATTTACCTCCCTGATGTGAATTTCTATGAGCGCTTCAGGGAAGTTTTAATGAAACAATGGCCAGAAACATTGGATTTCCATAAAGGTACAAAAAACACTTTGAGGTAAGTTGTAAAGATTTCAGTGGTTTAATCGTTAATTTGATTGAATTTTTGTCAAGCACATCCAGCAACATGCTTTAACAAACCCTGCGAATGCAGTATGCTTCCCAATGAAATCACGTGATGCACTGTGAAGGCAGCAGTGAGAGTTGGAAGCATGTGGATGTGTTGTGACTGTGTCATGGCTTGTGTACAGCCCAACTGGTCTGGCAACATAGTGGCATGTCGTGGTAGTTCAGCAGCAGCAAGTGATGGTGGTAAAACCTGTTGGTTTGGAAAAAAAAAGAAAAGGGAAAGCTCAAAGGGGGAGCAGGGTGAGGAAGTGGCTAATGAGGAAGATGAAATCCAACTTCCTCTTCCCTCAACAGTCTCCAGAAAAACATGCAGAGTGTATTCACCCCATTACATCCACAGTTTCACCCCCTCTATGTGAGATCTTTCACCGCCTGTTAAATGTATTTAAGAAGCATAATTTCTCAAGCTGACATCAGATATACGGTGATGTTGCAGACTTCTGTGGGATGGCTTAAAGGTGGTTTCTAATTGATGGAGCTTTTGACATTTGACAAGAACGGACCTGAAAGTCCTTGTATTGGGAACGCAGGAACCAAGCTGTTCTCTAAAAAATCTCAGGCTGTCTGCGGCAAGCCCCTTCTCATTCATACCCACAATGGACACCAAGATAATATTCTCCCTTACTATTGAATAGCTGACACCTGCAAGATTTGTTTTCACATGAGCCCTGAGGCAGGACAACCCCACCCCAAACCTATAAGCGAGCAAGTCCCTGCACAACATCCTCCAGGGTGGGGGAACTTGAGCAATGTGTGGCTTTTGTCATTTTTCCACCTCTTCTTTCTTTTACTTTTGGCCGCCTTCTGGAAGCATAATCACATCCTTCTCTCCTGAGAGACATTTCCCTCTTTCACAAAAGACTGAAAAGATTGTCTCTCTTTTCTTGGGATAAAAATGCAGGAAGGTGGAGGGGGGGGCACAACGGCTGGCTGGAGACTTTTCTCACAATGATTATATTCCTCTGAAGGTAGCCGTGATATCAAACTGTCAGAGTAGAGCAGGAGTAAGACCTGCGGTGCCTGTAGGGGAATAGAAATAACTAAACATGCAATATGTTTGCTTGGACTGACTATCTCTCATTCAGGTGAAAAAAAAAGAGAAGAAGACTTGCTCATGTGCAGAAAAATAAATAAAACTCTTCTGGTTTAATTTTTCTCATTGCCAGTTTGCTGTTTGTGGAGACAGCTTAGTTCTGTGTCATATGATAACTGGAGCTGTCGTTTAATTTACATATTAGCTGAATTTAGTCAAATAATGAGAGGTAGTGAACAGCGTCACTGTTTCCACCCGCTAGCAAAACCCCAGTCATACAGATATTAGAGATACATGTCTAATGCAGTCCTGTGAACCACATTATGTGCTGTCAGGTCATGCTGCGGTGCAGTTTGTATGGCTTTGTCTCAGAATTTCAGAATGAAAGCATCTCCAGTCCTGGAAGGCTTACAGCATGATAAATCAGGCTATATAAGTTTATCTTTAGCTTTGTAACAGTGTGCATATGTTTTGGTTGATGGTGGAACAGTTTTCTCAAACACCACTATTGCCTGTGAAGTAGTACCTACTCTTATCTGCCCCCTAGCGATACTCTGAGGAAATATTTCATTATTCATAGCACCAGTTCATACGTAGTAAAGACAAATTTTAGGGCCAGAAAAGTACAGAATGAAGTGCTTAAGCTTGTACAAGTTAAAAAAGATCATAAAAACAACATATATATAAAAGGTTTGTATACTTTTCTGATCAAGGGTTTGCCAGGTTTGGTAAATTGTGCATTGCTTAAAAACAAAAATCATAAAACATAACAAAAAATAATTATTTTTTTAATTAACAAAATAAAACATAAGAAAAACTTCCAAATGAGACAAACCCACAGAGTTAATACATTAGAGCTGTTAAGCTGAGGGACACTAAACCACCCATTATTACCTCCTCCAAGGAGGATCTGTTCGTTCTGTTGTTAGCAGCCTCATGCAAAATCTACTGGATTTTTTCTGAGATTGACTTTTGGTCAAACAGATATTCCATTAAACTTTGGGAACAATCTAGAAAAAATCTGGACTCCAGAATTTTTTAAAAGATCCTTCACAATAAGGGTGGAAATGAGCTGCTCAGTCGAGGGCTCCAATTGAATCAATTACTTGATTGAACACTTTATATATATATATATATATATATAAAACTAATTTTGTTTTTGAAAATGTATATTTGGTATGACCACATATTTTCCACACCCCCTCAGGATGTCTTTAAGAATAGCTTTCCAGGCTTCTTGAAGAAGATTGTAGAGATTCTCTTTAGATGTTGATGCCTTTTGTACAGCTGTCTGTCATATTATTCCACTCTATTTCAGTAAATTTGAGTTCCAGCCTCTGGAAAGAATTAATCTCTGCTTTTAAGCCATTTAGCATCAGGATTTCAGACCATTTCCTGTTTGGCATACCTGAGCTTTTTCTCTCGGGGTCCTTTCTACTATACAGTCATTTACTATACAATCATTTACTATACAGTCATTTGGCAGACGCTTTTATCCAAAGCGACTTACATGTTATTTATTTATTTTTTTTTTAAACCCGATAGGCACATCGGGGGGCTAGTTGGGGCTCAGTGTCTTGCCCAAGGACACTTCAGCATGTAGTCAGGAGAATCCTGGAATTGAACTCCCAACCTTCCAGTTGAAAGACAACTGCTCTTCCACCTGAGCTACAGCTTCGTGTCAATAATTTGAGATGGGCCGTCAGTAACCAGTAGATGGCTCAACTAAATAAGTAGATGGATTTACCTCCTTATTATAAGCTCTTTTAAATTTTTTGTCATAGGCCTGCCATTGCTTTTTTATCCACTTGTTATCTTAAAGAATTGGACTTAGAATAGCTACACCATAGCTGAGATATGCCAATCTTCTTTTGCTAAACATTATTTGGAAATTACTTTTTACTGCATTTTTTTATGTTTTTCACATGTCAAATAAAATTAGACTTATTTAAGCTGAAAATAGATTAAGAAGTTAAGATGTATATCTTATAATATACTAAAAACATACTAGGTTATATCATACTAAATTAAACTAAAAGACTATGTCTAAAAATATATTTGCTCCAAACAAAATTGTTCCAGAAATAGACAATTTCAGGAAAACTTTACAACTTTTCTTAGTTATTTTGGTTGTTCTCCCAGAGTTTGCAGCAACACGCAGAAATGAATACTTGCAGAATATTTTTCTACCACAAGGGGGCGATGTTTCCAAAACCATGAAGCCTCTTCGGCTTCCGCTGCACTCAATGCTCCACATATGGTCGGACAAATGAATTCTCCCATTATAACATTTGGTCAATTATCATTTAAAACGATAGTTATCTACATAAAAGTTTTCATAGGATTTCTTTGACAAGTAAAAACTTGAACTATTCTTTTTGATCCTTCTCGTGTGATCACGACCTTGCCTTTTGTATATTTAGCATAATGTGAATAACTTATAATATCATTCACTGTATTAAGTTCGGTGTGCTGGTTCTAATATACGTAACTTACAACCAGTGTGATTTTGGAGTAACATATAACCCACATGAAAACCCATTTATAGATGTATTATTTGACGACATTATATGATTGTCACAGTTACTTAATCTAGTCGGGATACATGAATGCAGCGCTGTTGTTGACTTGTCAGTGAGAAAACAGCAGCTGTCATATTAGTGTTGTAGGTGCGAGTGTCAGGTCATCTTATTAACGACACGTAACGGTGTTTTGACGAGGTAAGGACTGCTATCTTTACAGAAATATACAGACGAATAAACGCGGATTATAATAGCATTATCGGAAACCTCGGTTTCACTCAAATCAAATCGCCATGTGATCAACCGGCTAGCTAAAGCTAGCATTCACCAGCTGTCACTTAGCTGCTGTCTGTTTAATAAGCAAAAACAAACTTATATAAATACGTTGACTTACTTACCTACACGTGCTTTTAATTAACGTAAGACTTATTTGCTAACGAAGAAAACGCGTTGTTTATAATGACTACAGTTAATTATAAAACCTAACCGAAGTGCTAGTCTGCTAATGCTAGCTCACTTTTAGGTTACTAACTCATGACACCCCCTACCCCCCCCTGCAGACATATAACTTAAATTTAATGTATATAATTTAAGACAGCTCATTTGTTTAATGTCTTTCCAAACTGGATAAGTGAATAATCCAGGTAAACCCGGCCTCAACAAGCAGGGCGGCAAAGGCCAGACACACCTGGATTAATCACATCGTCCCGTAATGAAAAACAGGAAGCAGAGGAGCTGTCTCTTAAACGTGGGTTCAAACTTAGTGCTGTATTATTAAACGTTTTTATCAACAACGTGCAACATGTAAAGCCACACCTATGTATGAGTAAAGATGTGGGTTTTGCATTAAAGTGTAATTGGAGGCTTAAAGTAGAGTTGTTAGCTTAGTTCTACTACTAGTTACTACACATTATTGTTACATACAGTGTGTGGGCAGTAACTACATTTGCATTGACTGTGGTTACTGGAGATGCAGTTACATTAATACAGAGCTGTCAAATGAATGAGGGTAAAAAAATTAATTTCTCTGTAATGTGATAGAGAAGAAACTGTACCTTCACATAGAAACTAACAAATGATAAAATTATACTAAAGCAGTGTACAAAGATGGAGTGCATACACGTGTTTGCTACCGTTGTCTGTAGCTTTTTTCCCTTTGTGGCTTTTAAGATACTGAAAACATGGTGCTGGAACACTTACACTTTAGTTATGAGCTTATAGAGACACCTGTGTGATGCTGAAACCTTTTACTTTCCTTATAAGCTATGAATGAGCAAAAATCTTATTCAAGTACCATAAATACAGGTACTTTTAATAGATGAAGACATGCTGGATGGGAGAACCTACCCTGAAGTCATCCAAAGTAATATTTATTTACCTGTAAGGGAAAGAGGAACACATTGCTATATTTAATTGATTAAAATACAGTTATAAATAACTTAAAGGGTCTTATTCCATAAGTATGATCCTAGTGTTTTTTTTAGTTACATTCAGAATTAGGCGCTTGCCTTTTCCCACATGCAGAAATACTGATACAATGAAGTGAATGTGAAGTCACAAAGTTTCCCTTTGGTCCGGGTCCGGAGTCATGCAGGAGCAGGGTTTATGGCACAGCCCGCTGACTGTGTTTAGTCAGAAGCATCTTTATTTCAATCACATTTTTTATCCTGCGTACTCTCTGTGTTGCTAGCCATCAGGGAGTAGTTGGTTTCTTTATTATTAATTAATACTTTTAAATCTTTACCTACATACAATAAAGACACTGTCTACACTTCAGAAAATACTATATTAATATAATAATAATTAGTGATTCCCATATGTCCCCCATCCTTCTATTGTCTCCTGTTTTTTCCAGCATGGCACGTGGGCACCAGAAGATTCAGTCACAACAGAAAAATGCCAAAAAGCAGGCAGAAATGAAAAAGTCCAAGGGTCACGATCAAAAGACGGCAGCCAAAGCTGCACTGGTTTTTACCTGTGCTGTGTGCAAGGTAGGTTTGACATCCCAAAGGACGCAGTTTGGTCGCATTGGCACATAACTCTTTGATTTCTTCCCATAGTCCCAGATGCCTGACCCAAAAACTTTTAGGCAACACTTCGAGAGCAAGCACCCCAAATCCTCTCTGCCTACTGAGTTGGAGGGAGTGGAGGCATAAATGGCCACCCAGGGCACCAAACTGCTAAAGGCCCTGAATCAACACCTGACAGCACTGGGTGATTTAATGTAATCAACATGAAGCGGTTGTCTGTCTTTTAACATGCCAGGTTGCCTTTAATGCAATGCTTCCTCCAAATCTTACATGTTTGTAATTGTCTGAATACATGCAGGGCTAGATCCAAGTCTAGTTGCTGTAGACTTGTGCGATCAATGAACACAGATTCACTGCTGGGGATGTTATATGGGAAAATGTCTTGCTGCTGTATCCCTATCTGAAGTTTTGGTGGATTAACTTTTGAAAGACAATATGCCACATGTGGTAAAAACACAATATCCTCACAAAGTATTGGGTTTTGATTGGGTGGGACATCTTTGCTGCGCTTTGTGAGAAAGATGACCTCGTTTATTTTAATAGTGCTGCGAGTGCTGAATCAAAAGGAGGCTGTGACATCTTTTTTCCAGTTGTACACACTGTAATTCCTCCATAGCTCTGTCTGGCCTGTTATACTGCAATCTCTTTCATCTCGCTAATCTAATTTTGATGTAAGGTTGTAAAAATGTGAAACTTTGCCAGCCATTTTCAAGCTGCTGCACAAATTGTTTTGTAATAAAATCATATGGTAGTCTGCCAGCAACATTTGTATGCTTGGGAAATTACTGTATACTCCAATGAAATATATCATTTTAATAAATTTTACTTTGTTGTATATCTGTCTTTTCAAACGGTCTTTTATAATGTTTTTAAGAACAAACGAAACGATAAATCTCGCATTTTAATGATGCTTCTGGAAAGACTGCCTTGTCTGGGGTTATTTCATGTTTCATATTTCACTGATATTTTTATGTGCATATTTATTGAAATATGTTACATCTGCATCAAAGTGCAATGCTTTCCATCTGAAGCTAGTTGCAGCAAATTGGTTAGTGCTCTGCCTACTTGATGTAAATCACTTTCTGGTTATCAGCGGCCTAACATTTAATGTGCAATAAATGGTGCTCAAGAACAGTATTACATTTGGACTATCAGAATCTTACAAATGTGACTAAAAGTAATACGATTGTGATATTCTCACATTATCAGTGTTTACTTCTTTTAACTGACTAGAGAAAAAGGCTTGAACTGCAGGTTTATTTGAACAGGAATATTGTAAAAGTAAGTCACTACTCACCTTTTCTTCAGCTAAAACGTAGCAGCACAAACCGCACAGACACAGCAGAATCATGTCGGCGATGTGCCACACAATCTGTAATTGCTGGTTACTTACTGTTTCTGGTCACAGTTGAATCATTTTATGACTCAAGGCTTTGGTTTCTTTTATTTTGACTACTCAAAATAAAACAGGAGATTCTGTGCTATGGTGCCTGTTGCTTTAAAGGTTTGAATGACTCCTCAATGAGTCATAGCCCACATTGTTCCTCTACTTCCTTACACATAATACACATCCTTCTTTCCCGTCTGTAAACCTGTGAATGAACAAACCACACACGTTCATTCATACAAAGAGAAAACCTGTGAATCTTTGTCTTTTAAGCTTTTTGAAATAAACCTACAGGGGAAAAGGAGCCCTTGCATAAAATGAAATTACTTAATTAGGTGAAGGCATCCTCTCCAGCTATAGATCACCTATTTTTAAGGCACAAATCTCAGTAAGTGCTGGTTGTAAAGTGACATTCAAACCTCATATTTAAGCCTCGTGTGGGAATGTGCAAGATTCAGAGCAAATGTTTATAGAAATCTTTGTTTTGAAGGGGGCAACTAAAGTTTCTGAATCCTGATGTTGGTTAGTCCAACATGAACATTGTAGCTCCTTTATATCGCTTCTGCTTTGGCACAAAAAAACTAGCATTTGTTGTAAGGTAGAACTAGTAAGGGCATTTGAAAATAATTACTTTTTTATGTCACTCTTCTGACACACAAGCTAATCTGGTTATAGTAGAGAAACTGCGGATCTAACTACATGTCCCACAATCCTTTGCGGCTTTAATTTGCGTATAAAAGTACATTAGTCCTTGATTGCACCCACGCTCTCACGCGTTGATAAATGGACCATTTTTTAAAGCAGCTCTTTCTCTTAAGTTATAACGAATGTTAGGTTATTTTATATTATACAATGACAAAACGCAAACATTAGGTTGCTTGCAAAATAAATGACCAAATAATGTAAATATTATAAAGGTTTCGCCACGCGACTGCAATATTTTTCCTGCAAATTTGGTTGCCTTGGCAACTCATTTCGGACGTCATCCGTCCCGGTGCGACCCTGCTGCTCTGTCTTTGATTGGAGGGAAACCCCGTGGATGAGCGGGAGAGATCATCAGCTGTGCGGTCGGGAATCAGGAGCGACATCGTTTAACGCCACTAGCAGGTTAGTACTCATTTATTTACTTTTTTAAACTAGTGGGATTGTGTGGCAAAATATCGTTAAAAGCGTTCCGAGTGCTCTGGCACGCTCTTTATCCCACATAATTGGGTGGTTTTGAGTCCGAATATTGAAATAATTGATGCTCCGCTGTTCAGTCATTGTTCGGCGCTTGCTGAATGGGAAGCGCAAGTTGCTGCAGGTTAACGCATCTATTCGTGTGTTCAGTGTCTTCTGAAAAAGACATTAGAGTGTTTAAGAGCGACTTATGTTAGTGAATCAGCCTAAAACGTACATATGATATTTTCTAACCCATTAGCTCGGGTTTGTTTTCCGGAAAACGAAAAAGGGCGTTCACTGTGAAATGAACTAAGCTAGGCTTCTTTCATTCCAGTGCTATCGATTCATTCACACCGTTATTAATCTATCGGCCCTTTTGTAGCGTTGCTAAACCTTTCTTAGATTAAACGCTTGGGAGGTAACATCATATTGATCTAAAAGGATGTTTTTCAACGGGCATTTTCTGTCCGGATATAGTACAAGCTTGGTGGACAGGTGTGTGTGTCTATGTGTGTGTGTAGGTGACGTGAAACTGGGTGGCCGACATTCCTTACAAGGGCGCAGGTGCGCGAGAGCTGGGAAATTGGGTCTTTTCTTCATTATTTTTTTCTTCTTAGGTGGTGAATATATTTTTTAAATCGCATTACTGTTTATTAATTTAATTTGTGTTTAAAATACCGTAGTTGCTTTAGAAAACCATACCTGTGATTTTGTACACTTATAATAATGCACACAGCACTGTGAGATATCCACGTGCCAAATTGTGCTTTT
>JBAMHV010000018.1:13510341-13532170 GCA_037177535.1 Pseudomugil gertrudae
GGTGCATGTCTTTGGACTGTGGGAGGAAGCTGGAGTACCCGGAGAGAACCCACGCTAACACGGAGAGAACATGCAAATTCCACACAGATCCCTGTTCAGACCTCCCCCCCAGCTGAAGCTTGAACTGGCAACCTTCTTGCTGTGAGGCCACTAACCAACTGCTCCACCGTGCAGCCTAAAATGTTAACCTTTCATTAAAAAGATTTAAATTGGCAGCTGTCTCCATAACTTAGTCACTACCATTTTAGTAGACTGTTTTAAATCCTAGTGCGTAAATCCCATTCAGAAGTTTATTAAGAGTCAAGGTGAATAAAATTAAAGTTCTTCCAAGGTTGATGTATTTGTACCAAAACTCTGCCAGTAGAAATTACAGTGGTGCATGACTGCATGGGGAAGTAGGGTGGCACAATGTGCGATTTACAGTAAGTATGTCATCACAATGTATGTGTGTGCAATACACACATAGCAGGTCCTGTAATGTCTGAGGCAAATTACCTCAACATGCTTTCATCAACTTACCTGACAAACAAGCCTGGGTGGTAAAACACAATTCAATTTGTACATGATAGAAAACACTTACTCAGGATCTTGGATGCAAAAACTTTTCTTTCAAATTATGCAATCCAAGTTAACAATAGGAATAACTGTCAAATACAGATAACATTTACAAAAAATGGTAAGATCAGTGCAAAAATGGACAACATGGCAGGAGTGCAGCATAAATTGTAGTCAAGTCATCTGTTGTAAATTCCTGTATATGTTGTGGGGTTAGAAAAATTGCCATGTCAGTTTTTTCCAACATTGTGCAACCCTAATGTTTAGGTATATTTGGCAGGGGAATGTTTAGGTATATTTGGCAGGGGAAAAGACCACAGATAAGATGTAAAACTCTGTAGCATTCAGGAGCCAAAGGGGGGGGGTTGGCCTTGCCCTGTTTTTAGAGCTATTATCATGCCACACATCTATAATTCCTGCTTAAAGGGTGAGATGGAAAACTTTATAATTCATCCTCCAGTGCTCTAATAGAAGCCATAATAATTATATTTAAAAAAACTGAGAAAACATCTTTGAGGAGCTGAGTTTATCCCTCAAAATTTGTTTTGGAGTTGAATTAAACAATGCCTGAAAGAGCAGAGTAGGATATCACAGCACACATCCTACATATTTATTTATATATATTTATATCGAATACATAAAAGTTTTGGCAGATATGGGGGTTAGGGAAATTTTTTCAAAGCAGTTTTAGAAAAGCTTTTAGGACTTGAAGAGTCTATACTGGTTTAAACAATCAGGATTTATGTTTAGAGTTTACATTTGGATATGAATTTGATCTGAGCAAGAAATTAGTCTCAAAATTTTATAAAGAAGTAAAAAAAATGTCACCATACAGTTTATATAAAGAAGAAAATGGAGTAAAGAGACGTGAATGGAAAAGTATGTCTCATAAAGTCATAGGTCAGTTTCTCCTACTCGTGGGGACATGCCACCCAAAAGGCATTGTAAACTTTCAGCATGACAGCAGCCTTCATGTTGGCAGCAGCCTGTCGGTTTGTTGCTTTTGAACAGCTGTCTCATCTCGCAGCATCGCCTTTCTCGCATTAGCTGAGAACTGTCCACCTGGACTGATAAGAAATGGGTCCTGCACAAATGCTGTTACATTCCTGGAAATGATAGTCATCTAATCTAGCTGAGAAATTTTCTCACAGCTGTGAGATAAACCCATTCTTGGTGTCTATAGTCCCACAGGTATAACAGTTTTCCTGAGAACAAATCTGCATGGGGCAGATGGTTTGTTTTCAAAACCTTGCATTTTTACACCAACCCACCACATTTAGTTGCAAATTTAGTGTGTTCAATTAGAAAATGTAATTTAAAAATGCAATTTTGTCCACATATTCTGACTTGTATGATGCACAGGTTAAGCTGATGCTGTTTTTAAATGACTGCTTTAAAAAGTCTACAAATTGATCCTCCAGTTTCATGAATCATTCATGGAACTTGGAACTTGAGGTTTGTTCTTTCTAATGGCATACGCCATTGAAAAGTAAGGGGTAATAATGAGAGGCTTCAGATTATGTCTTTTAACATCCCCAATGTATTTTGCATACAGCACGCTTTGGTGAATGAGACAGTGAAGTGCATTCATGCCAGCAACGACTGTCTTAATTTTGCTTACCTTACTTAGTTTGCTGTTTTGGCCAGTCACAGCAGAAGCACAATTTGTGACTACAAAGTTGACTGTTTCAAATGATGATCCATGCTTTTGAAAAAGCTCCTCTATTTAACTAAAGATAATGGTACCAGTGACATTGCACTCCACTACAGCTCCTCTTTGAAATCTTTGCCATTTAAAATATCTAGCAAATACACACATTTTAAATGTGTGTGTATTTTCACTGGTCTCATTAAATAGCCAGTGAAGGCTGTCTAGCTTCTTTTTTCATCAAGTACAAGTTGCTGGACATCCCCTGCAAAGAACACTGACACAGTGAACAACGGTTTTAGCAGAAGGGACAATTATCCTGTCCATTGATTTGTCAATGGCAAGTTCTTCTAGAACTATGCCCTCCCTGCAAACATCAGTGTATGTAAAACGTTTGCTGTACATGGACAGTACCCATGCAGCCTGAAGAGATGTTCTTCTTGCTCTTTCTTGTTCAATTGAAGTTCAGTTAATAATTCAGCAGGCATGGGAGTACTGCGATCTCTAAGAAGCAATGTTTCTCTGCCAGTCTTTTGACTGCTTTGTGTTGTGGTGATGTCTAATGAGCTTGACACATGAAGAGCGGTGTTGTATCTTATTTCCAATAGAACTTTCTCGATGGGGTGAAAATTGAATCGCTGTCTCAAGCATCACGATCCGAGAGCGTACCGCTTGATACTGCTGCTACTGTGCTGTTTATCATTTCCTGTGGGTTCACCTGGGTGGCAAGGAATTTAATCTGTTGATGTTGTTACCGACCCCCCCCCCATAATGAATACATGCTTATCAGTCTAGTCTTAATTAAAACCATGATTATAATGTCACAATGTGCATCAACTCTACATTACTCTTTGAGAGTGCAGTTGTTTTTAGGCCTGACGGTGTGCTGGCACTGCATGAGACAGTGATGGACAGCTTGACAGATCCACAAATATTAACCGTAAAAAATCAGTCTCCCTCTAAAGGGTTGCTGCTGTCAAAGTAATATAAATCTGATAACACCAAGCGGCAACCTCCTATTGGAGAGAAGTACCAAAAATGGCAGTTTTCCTCTCATCTGCAAGGGCCTCCAAAACGGAGCGAATTCCCATTAACATAAAAAGGCCAAATTCATAGCAGAAATAAACGTGTTTACAGCCTGGTACAAAAACAAAACATTTTAGGGTTAATGGGTAGAGTTCATGACAACTGTGAGGGGTACATTTTATTTTATAACTGGCATAATTAGAGGCGTGTCCTTTTGGTTAGCAGATATCCTGTATTCGTGGCAGGAAGAATGTAGCACAAAGAGAGTAGCCCTCCTAATCCATATTTGTGTTGAGTTCCACTAATTTCTGATATCTTAAAGTTTCGCTCTCATTTTAGGATCTTCTTGACAAACATCTAATCCCCAAAGCAACACCTGCTGACAGCAAAGTCTTCTACCTAAAGATGAAGGGAGACTACTACCGCTACCTGGCTGAGGTAGCCACTGGAGAGGATAAAGGAGGTAAGTAAAGTTGTCCTTTTATAATTACACAAAATTATGCTTTGTACATACATATATCATAATAGAAAATCGAGCTGCGGTCTGATTGAATTTGCTTGTAAGCAAACACGTGTTGGATTGAAAGGAAGTGGGTTTTGACGAAGGATCCCATAAATCCTTCACAGCATGAAGGCACTTGGCTTGTTTCAGGTGTTAGTGGCCAGAATACTGACATCTTCTTTGTCCTTGACCTACAACTGTCAGCCGTAATGCAGGCATCAGTTGCTGCTGGGTTGTCATGGCAACAGGAGCAGTACTAGGGTGTTGGCTTTAATTGGCTGCCAGTTTTTTTTTTTTTTTTTAGTTGGTAGCACTGAGAGCTGTCAGGGATGTTTTTTCTTTTTCTATTTTTAATTTCAGGTTCACTGACTAACACTGATATGTTGATTATGTATTTGCTTCAGCAGCTTATAAATCCACATAATTGACAATAATGAATTCTCTAAGGGTTGTTTTTTGACAGTCTTGTTCAATGATATGTTATAGTTCACTAATAGTCTTTAGGACTAACTGGAAATGTAAACTTTTTTGTCATTGGGGATTAAAATGCATTATATGTACGTTAAAGAACTTTTTTTTTTTTTTTTTTTAGATACAGTAACAATTTTATTACCCGTAATGTTTCAATGACACTGATACTCCCATGTTACAGTCTTTTTCATTGGTCTGTTCTATTCTTTGTGAAGCCATCATCAATAACTCACAAGAAGCTTATCAGAAGGCATTGAATATCAGCACTGAAGAAATGCCGCCAACACATCCCATCCGCCTGGGCCTTGCTCTCAACTTCTCTGTCTTCTACTACGAGATTGTCAATTCACCTGAGAAGGCCTGCCAACTGGCCAAATCGGTAAGCGCCCTTTTTCACTCTGATCAGTTTTAACTTTGTATTTGAAAGACCCCTTTCTGTCACTGATACAGAGAATTGGTCCTGGAGCCTCTCAACAGTATTTAGGCTAAAGTGACGTGTTTTTAATAGTTTAATTTCAACTTATGCTGATATATTCATTTCTGTTGTGACTCAGACATGCTGTGGTGTATTTGCCAAGCAGTTTGTTTGCACCACTGCAGTACCAGCAGAACCTGGAACAGTGGAACTACCATGTTGGACAACTTTGTATTTTGTTTTTCTCATATCCAGCGTGATATGGCCTACCTCTTAAATTTTGTAATGCAACTAGTTTTCAAATAATTAATTACAGGAGGTTTATTTAAATGTAATCTTTGTAAGCTGGTTATGCTTGCTGTTATGAGTCTGCACACTGAAAGAGCTGATAAGTTTCCTTCCCCTTACAGGCCTTTGATGAAGCCATTGCCATGCTAGACTCCCTGAACAGCGACTCTTACAAAGACAGCACGTTGATCATGCAACTTCTCCGTGACAATCTGACAGTGAGTGGCTTCTCCTCATATTCACTGTTTGACATTTGCAGTGTTTCCCTCTTTGATCATCTGCTAAATCCTGTGTTGTGTTGCAGCTGTGGATGTCAGACGCACAGGGTGAGGGCGAGGGTGAAGGAGAGGAGACGGAGCCGGCAGCTGAGAAAAACTGAACTTCAGAAAAGGGGAAAAAAAAACAAACACATTTTTTACCTCTCACCAGCCTAAGTTGTGTGTGTGGTTGTGTGTGCACATACATGCACAGATATGTATGTTTACACTCCACTCACAATGTGTAAAAGTACAGTATGTTTGTGCAGATACATTGAAGTGTGTGTGTGGTAATTGTAAGAGCACCTCCACAGAGAAATGAATGGAATAGACTTTTCTTTTGAACATAACTCATCGTGTGAACCAGTGGATATTCATTTTTGTCGGTTTAGACTGGATGACATCTCATTTAGATACAAATCTGCCCAATCCTCTTCAACATTACTCACTGTAGCAAACTGCTGCCGTTGCAGGAAATGAAACGAAAAAACCTCCGACTGTAACTATGAGAATTTCTATGTTTTTACTTGAACTGAACATTTACAGTGTTTGTTACTTTAGTAAACAAAATTCCGTTGAAGCCACTGTAATAACAATCTCACAGCAGTCTGATTTCCCTACATTTTTTCAACTGACAATAGCAGTGATCATGTACTGTTGGTCATATATTTATTGCTTTTGGTAAAGATCTATTAATGTAGTGCTTGTGTCCATCCTGCCCTGTTGGTGTCCAGTGTAGCAGGTAGTGTTTAATGGATGGTACATATGTCATGATTCAGTGGGTTGTGTGTGCATTCAGGCATAGAAAATGTTTTCTGTATGAAAGGCCACTTAATTTTTTTTTTTTGAGAGGATTATATTCCACAGTTAAATATGTAGACAATTTCCTGCAGTTTTACATACATGACAAGGTTTAAACAGCTTGAGATAAAGTGAACAACTTGATAAAAATGGCTTGATACTGTAACTTTTTGATATTTTTTATCTTTTCAGCAGTGCAGATGATACTTTTGCCATGTGCATTATGTGGCTTTCTACTCTTTTTCTATTCAGGTGGTTTTTGTATTTTGTTTTTGTGTATTTTTATTTTGCCTCTTGATTTGACTCCTGGAATGTATGAGGTAGTCTGTAGTATGGTGTGAGGGTTAGGCATGCTTTGAAACTGGCAGTTTTTTGCGTATAATTTAACTTTAACCTGGTGGTTTACAGTAACATTTGCCTATTTTTTGAAAGTGCATCATGAAAAGACTAAATGAAACCATGCTAAATATAAAACTGATTATCAATAATCTCTGTAGAAAGCTGCATCAAACCCGTTTAGTAGTTACAAAGTAGAGCCAGTTTCTTCTAATTACAGTATCTTGGTTTCTTTTTTTAATGGGATGCAGGATTCAAACTTTGCCAGTTACACTTGGAGTACGTTACTTGGTTATGTGCTTTCATGTAAGTGGAATTAAAACATTTAAATTGAGTGTACTGTGTTTTTTTCCTATTTGCTCACATTAAGTGTGACTGGATTTGAGAGCATTTGTTATAAATGTCTGGATGACATTGGAAACAAACTATAGCTTCGTCTTAAAAATCTTATTAAACAAAATCCCATATCCTTAATTTTAAGATGTAAAGTCTGTCAGGCACAAGATACTTCAGTGATTTTTGAGTATTGAGTGTATTTCACTGGCAGTACTGCCCTCTACAGATGACTGAAGCTATAAATTTTGTTCACTTCTAAGACATGGCACTGTCTTTGCTCATTTAAACATGATCAGCTGTTGTAAGCCTTATGTCACTTTACAGATGGACCCCCTGATACCATATCAATAATAAACCCACCCTTCAGCTTTGGTCAATCATGTGGTGTGAGTAAACAGGCTCTTTTATATGTGCTTAAATAACAGTCGATGAATGTTGAAGCTCACATGTTTACTTGCACGAGTAAAAATGTACTCCAGTATATCCCAAGTTATAGATGATGTCATGCTCCTCATGCCAGATGTCATGTGGTTGCTTTGGGAACTATTGTAAAACAGGTTCCTAGAGAAAAATGTACAAGTACTACCCTGAGTGTTACAATTTGTGGTTCCTCCCTTTTCCTTTTAGTACTTGGTCTATATTTATTTTAACTTGGTGTTTTTGTTCTGTTTTTTTTTGGAACATCCAGTTCTGGATGGATTGACAAATTCATCCAAAAATTAGACAAACTGAACTATTACAGCCCAGCCTAAGCATGTTGTATGTTAGAGCACATGCAGTAGAAAATGGTGTGTATTAGAGTTACAGCAAGAAGGCATCTGCTTCACCTCGAGACTGAAAAATGGAGATAACTGGCCACAAGGCACTGGCTCATAGTGGAAAAAAACATTACATATCGGTTCAAACACCTTAACCCAACTGTCAAACATGACTTTAGTTAAATATTTCATGTATTTTTGTACACTTTAAAAACCACAGGAAAATCCAATTAATTTGTTTTCAGTAGGTGATGGAATTTCCAGTAAATATTTCATGGTATTCAGCGGTACGATTTTCAGATATCCTCTTTGTAAATCCTGACCACAGCACATCCAGGAAGAATTTAATTGTTTTTTTTTATTCCGCATTGTTCAGAAAACTGTAAATTGTCGTCAGAACTATTTTATACCCTAACACGTTTAACAGGATTTCATCATCACCCGTACAGTTGTTAACGCCCCTTTTTTCCCTCGTCACAGCATAGTAGAAGCTGATTGGTCGGTTTTGGTGACGCGCTCACCAGTATATAAATCACAACCTTCCGTTCACGTTCTTCCCCTCAACCCCGGCTTTTCGTGGTGTTAATGCGTGTGTGCTCCTGAGCTTGCTCGGCACACATTCTATAAAAAAAATAAAAAAAACAAAAAAATTTCAAAACATAAATAACACAAAAATTGTTTTCATTTTTTTTTGTAACAATCGGTGAAGCTGGAGTAGAAATTCGAAGACTGGACGGTAACGCACGAGACAAGGCTGCCTAACGTATCGAACGACAATTTTTTTTTCAGTCGACGTGTTTCTAATGGGAAGCAAGGCCAAGTTATAATAGATTTGCTTTTAACCTCTGTTTCAGATTCGAATAACAGCTTTAACCCCGTCAAAAGTGACCTTTGTGTGATTTTTAGGAGATACGTGTTGTCAATTCTACAACTGACAAGTCAACGTTTGTATAGCGCGTGCCACCAACATTCTGTCCCACCGACGTGACGACAGCGACGCTGAGGAACCAAAGTTTTTCAGTTGAGAAAGTCGAGCTTGTCCGTTTACTCTGCTAGCCATTACCGCCAACGAATATGAATCCCAGCGCTCCCAGTTACCCCATGGCCTCCCTCTACGTCGGGGATCTGCATCAAGATGTGACCGAGGCCATGCTGTACGAGAAATTCAGCCCTGCCGGAGCTATCCTGTCGATTCGTGTTTGTAGGGACATGATCACCCGGCGATCCTTGGGGTACGCCTATGTCAACTTCCAACAACCAGCGGACGGTAAGTTATTCCTAATGGGAAAGTACAAAGTAAAAATTGTGACATTTTTAAGCGACAGTCCAGAGAAAGCTAGTCTCTGATACACGTGACTGTAGCCGACATATTGTCGGCAGGGTTTCCTCGTGTGAACCTCCCCGCAGTGGCGTAGCAAAGAAAACCGGGTCCGCCCTGTCCTGCCCATCTCTGTAATGTAGAAGTGAACTGTTAACTGACAAGTGACAGCCTTTTTTTTATCGCTATTCTGTTAGGGAAACGTCCCAGTTATGTATTTTGAAGTGCTGATAAGTCTGTATAAATCCTCCCAGATAAGTTTGGTACCACAAATGTCCATACCCCATTTAACAGCAGGATTAAAAGCAGTTGGCAAAATGTTATGTAAGCCCAGATGTCCATAAATGGCATTTTTATATTTATAAGCACTCCCAAGATGTGATACTTTCATGATCACTTGAAGTATTCCCATAATCTTCTCTGCGGTATCTTTAAATTGTGCTAAAGCTTGTAAGAATTGATGGTTTTAATTAAAAAGTGCAGACTGGACTAATGGAGGATTGAAGCCCCTTTTCCACATTAAATGCATCAGTCTGACTCATAAAGGCTACAAGGTCCTCTGTACCTGTGGTGCTACTAAGAGTTTCCTTTAAACATAATATTGTGGTTGACCAGCTTCTTTTTTCTTTTTTTAGTTTTTCTATTGTGTTTTCTTGAGTTCATGTAATTCTTTGGTAAATAAGCCCCTAGGGTTGGACAACCCCAAGGTGGACATTTCTTTTTTTTTGTGATGGTGAAATGTATAGTTTTCAGGCCTAATGTGAGGAAAAGACAAAGTAATATACAGTGGTAGCTTTTTTTCCCCCAAAATATATATACCAATCTTATTACTTATTACCAACTAAAATAATGGTAGATTGAAATGTCATTGTTTCTGCAGTGCTTATCAATGATTTCCAACTCTGGTCCTGGTAAACCTCTGAAATTTCATGTATAAAAACAAACTTTGATTCTTTCCCTAGCTGAACGTGCGCTCGACACCATGAACTTCGATGTGATCAAGGGGCGGCCTGTACGCATTATGTGGTCGCAGCGTGATCCATCACTGAGAAAAAGCGGTGTGGGTAACATCTTTATCAAGAATCTGGACAAGTCTATCGACAACAAGGCCCTTTATGACACCTTCTCTGCTTTTGGCAACATCCTGTCATGCAAGGTAACTCACAAGTGATTGCCATTGTTTTGTGCTGCTGCTATATGTTGTAGTATTCAGCAGAGTTTGCATGTGATTGCTTTCCTGGTGATGTTTTGTACTACAGATTTGTGAAAGGCATCCTCTATAATTAACACACATCTGAGCAAGAGGTTGATGCAGAGGCAACTCACTTCTGGGGCTTGAGTAAATTACTAATACACCATTAGATGTGTCACTGCAGATGATATAATTATATGAAATGTAAAGTTGAGCTTAGATGGTTATGAAGATGAGAATCATGCTTTTGAATGGCTTTTTTATTTTATTTAACAAGCCATTAACATATGTGGCAGTTTGCATAATTATAATAATGTTATATAAAGATATAAATATAACAAAGTGCTCATTGTGTCAACAAAGGAGATCCTGCCGAAATAAAAGAAAACGAGAAGAACATTTGAACAAAGTAAAACTGTGAGAAAGTTATAAGTTTGTTTTATTTCATAGAAGGGAAGTCTGAGCATAACACTCCAGCAAACTAAGGTTGGTTGCAGCGTGTTTGTGTGTCATTTAAAAGCAGCATGCCTCCTTTCTCTTTAAGGTAGTTTGTGATGAGAATGGCTCTAAAGGCTACGGCTTTGTGCATTTTGAGACTCAAGAGGCAGCTGAACGAGCCATTGAGAAAATGAATGGCATGTTGCTCAATGACCGAAAAGTGTGAGTAAATGTTTACGTGATGAGCTTTTAACAATTTAGTGCTTGCTGTTTAAATTTGACCAAAGAAATGTAATTTTGTTTTTAAAAAATGGACATTTTGATGATTTGAAAGTTAAACAGTCTTTTTTGATCACTTTATTCAGAGATGGACAACAGTTTTGTAATAATTGTACAATATGTTGTCAGATTAACTGTCTATCTAATTCAGTTATAAAATATGCAACTAAGATGGACACAATATTGATGTTGCACCAGCAATGAATGAATCTTTTCTTTTTTCCACTTTGCTTCCTGTCATAGATTTGTGGGCCGCTTCAAATCTCGCAAAGAGCGCGAGGCTGAGCTGGGTGCCCGAGCCAGAGAGTTCACCAACGTTTACATTAACAACTTTGGTGACGACATGGATGATGAGAAGTTGAGGGAACTCTTCAGCAAATACGGTAAGTCAGGGTGCCAACATTTCTAGCTACTCCTTAACATGCTCCTGTAACAGTGTTGATCAGTGGAGGTCATTTCTCTGTTGCTTAGGAAACGCCATGAGTATCCGGGTCATGATGGATGACAGTGGTAAATCTCGAGGGTTTGGATTTGTAGGCTTCGAAAGGCACGAGGATGCCCAGAAGGTGATATTTGAGCAAGGATCTTTTACTTTTTCTTTAGTGCATGTGTGTGAAAACTGTAAACTAACCATTAATCTTTTATTCTAAATATTTCAGGCTGTAGATGAAATGAATGGAAAGGAGCTCAATGGCAAGTTCATCTATGTCGGCCGTGCCCAGAAGAAAGTGGAGCGACAGACTGAGCTGAAGCGTAAATTTGAGCAAATGAAACAAGACCGTATGACTCGTTACCAGGTTTGTGAAACTTATAAGACCAGCAAAATGGGGCATCTTAAAGATGTATATATTATATATATGTAGCTGTACAGGTCTTAAACTTGTGAAATCTATAAAGGAGGAAAAACTGCAGCTTTGTCAAATTCAGTGCTCTCTCTGTGGTAGGTTGCACTGGCCAAAATGGCTGCAACAGTGACTGGAGTTCATGGGCCCCATTTTTCTGCACTGTGAACTTTGGGGATAAATATGTACTGCAGACAGAATTAAATAAATTGAGGAAATGTTTCATGTTTTTTTTTGTCTGTTTTTGCTTTTTTATAATTTTTTTTAATAGACAATAATTGAGTGTAATGTTTATTTGTAGGGTGTCAACCTGTATGTGAAAAACCTTGATGATGGACTTGATGATGAACGCCTGCGAAAGGAGTTCTCTCCATTTGGCACCATAACCAGTACCAAGGTAGGATGTCTGCTGACCTACTGTAATGAGATAAGGAGGAGAAGCTTTTATTTACTGCTACTAATGGTCTTAACACAATTACCCCATATTTAGGTGTTTAGTAGTTCTAGATTATGTATAACTTGTGATTTTGATTCTTTCTCATAGGTGATGACGGAAGGTGGGCGCAGCAAAGGCTTTGGCTTTGTCTGTTTCTCATCCCCAGAGGAGGCCACCAAAGCTGTAACAGAAATGAATGGACGCATTGTAGCCACCAAGCCTTTATATGTGGCCCTAGCACAGAGGAAAGAGGAGCGCCAAGCCCACCTGACCAACCAGTACATGCAGCGCATGGCCAGTGTGCGTGCAGTGCCGAATCCTGTCATCAACCCCTACCAGCCTGCCCCGCCCTCTGGCTACTTCATGGCCGCCATACCTCAGGCCCAGAATCGCGCTGCTTACTATCCAGCTGCTGGGCAGATGGCTCAGCTCCGCCCCAGCCCACGCTGGACAACCCAAGGTGTCCGACCACAACGTGAGTGTCGTCGTGTCATTTTTTAACAAATTCACTTTGGTCTTTGAAACCTTGGAAATAGTGAAGCAGCAGAATTGTTAATGATGCTTGTACATGAAACGCTTTTGTGTTCAGACTTCCAGAACATGCCAGGTGGTATGCGCCCCTCAGCACCACGGCCTCAGACTTTTAACGCAATGCGTCCTGCTTCCCAGGTGCCTCGTGTGATGTCCGCCCAGCGCGTTGGTCAGTTGCATACAAACACTATGCTTCTAACTACACAGCATAGGACTTAAGCGCTGTGTGTCTTTGTGTATCTTAATTTTTTTTTTTCTCCTCTCTTTTTGCTTGTTATCTAGCAGCACAGACTGTGGGTCCCCGACCAGCTGCTGCTGCTGCAAACCCTCAAGTGCGTGGAGTACCTCAGTACAAATATGCTGCAGGAGTCCGCAATCCCCAGCACATCAGTGCTCAGCCACAAGTCACCCTGCAGCAGGTAGGAATGCTCAAGTGGTCTAATTTGGTGCAGATAAGGTCAAAACTGCTGGTCTCCTCTGCACCACATTTGACATGAAATAACAAGGCCCTCTGGCTTTAAATGTGTATATATATTTGTTGAAACCCACAGCCTGCAGTCCACGTTCAGGGACAGGAGCCCTTGACTGCCTCCATGCTGGCTGCTGCTCCACCACAGGAACAGAAGCAGATGCTGGGTAAATTTAGCTCACAATAATCCATGCTTTTTTTTTTTTACTTAGTAACATGCACTGAATCCAGTATGGAAGTTGTCTTTTTTTTTTTTTTTTTTTGAGTTTATTAATTTGGGATGTAACCTACTGTATGTTACCTGTTTACACTGTTATGTCCCAGTCTCTCTGTGGATTTGCCTTGTTTTAAATCCTCTCTGTCTGTCACTCATGTAGGTGAGCGTCTGTTTCCATTGATCCAGAACATGCATCCCAGCCTGGCAGGCAAGATCACTGGAATGCTTCTGGAGATTGACAACTCCGAGCTGCTCCACATGCTGGAATCCCCAGAGTCACTCCGATCCAAGGTCAGCACTTACGTTTCTAAATATTAACCACTTCCTGTCTTTAATTTTCAAAAGTGAACTGGCATTTTGGATTAAAAAGAAGTTGGTGTTAACATGTCCACCATTTATAGAGAAAAGCCTTTGTGCGAAGTATCTGGTTTTGAGTGTTTTTGTGCTTGAAATATGGAACAAGGGGATCATGTCACAGCAGAGCCACTCGCTTTGTGGCTGTTCTCAAGCATGTTTCTTAACATGTTGCAGCATTGAAAAGCAGAATGTACATGCATTCAAATAAATGTGACATTGTCCAGAAAAAAATAGTTACAAAAGAACCTAATGCACCATTCTCAACATGTAATGAAAATATGATTTCCACTAGGATCTTTTTTTTGTATCACTTCCTGCCTTCTAGGTAATTAAAACAGACATTTACCTGTGCAGCCTGCACCCTCTGTCTTTTATTTGTAGCTGAGAGGACTTTACAGTACAGGCTGTCCAGTGCAACGTCTGCAGAGAAAATCCAAACCAGAGTCCCTTAAACATTTTTGAAAACTGCTAATGATGTCTCATCTTAATGTTGGATGTGACGCTAATGTTGTTCTACTTTATTTATTAGGTGGATGAGGCAGTAGCTGTGCTCCAAGCCCACCAGGCCAAGGAGGCTGTTCAGAAAACTGTGACTAATTCAGCTGGAGTCCCAAGTGTCTGAGTCAAAGGTATGAGTATTTAAGATTAAAGGGCTTGTTTTTTTCTATTGTGGAATGAACGTGGGATGCACATTTCACTAACTTCTTAGTGAACTTAAAAATCTATTTTTTTTTCTTCACAGGAGGGAGGAACCTTGAGACTAGCTTCACCGATGGAGAAAGACGTTTTGAAAAAGTACACAAAAAAAAAGCACAAAACAAAGTTTAAAAAAAATGAGTCAAATGATACATAAAATAGCAATGGTGACAAGTTTTCAGCCAGACTTAAAAGGACCAAGAAAGACCAGGTCTGGTTTGCTGAGTTTAAAAAAAATCACAAAAAAAGAGGAAAAGAAATCTTAATGGAAAAAAATAATCTCCTGGGGTTTTAGGAGTATTCAGTGCCAAAATATGATTAAAAAGCATACATTTGTCATTTTATCCCTTTTAAATGTTTGAATGTTTGAGCCCTGAAAGCCTGTTATTGGGACGTTTCCCCGTGACCTTCGCTTGCTTGAATAAAAGTTCTAAAATCAGGATGTGTCCGTTTGTGGTCTCTTTCCCACCACAACAACACTTATTCTGACTTCACCTTGATCATAAGATCTTTTTAAACTGGTATGATGTGCAAGTATTTAAAATAGAAAATGAATATTACCACAGAAATAAGTGATCAAAACAAACGTATAAGACTGTTCAGTGTTTCCATAGTTTTAATTTTACTACATGAATACATTTTTACCTCTCCACTAAGTAACGGCAGTTAATGCCTGTGGTGATGGTTTCTCTGATGGTACAGAGGCATTACTGTTGGCTGGATTTGGCCGTCTCTTTTATCTTCTCTAAGACGCTCTTGAACTGCATCTCAAAGTTTGCAAAGGTATGCTGTAACTGTTCAAAGTGTGGTCCCATTTGTTCATTCAGGTTGGTTGCAGCACTCTTCACCACCTCCGTCAGGGGCTCCAGCTTTTCTTTGTTGTCCACAATAGCAGCCCTGAGGAGAATTACATGTGATAATGCAGCATATTAATATCAGTCATGCGTCTGAGTGACTGTGCGTATATAGTATAGATAAATAAATATAGATGGGCATAGTTTTTTATGTCTGCTTGGTTGTTACTCACTGATACTGAGTTGCCAGATCTTGGCTGTTCAGTTTGGCCTTCATCTCCTCAATGAAGTGAGAGAGCCCTTCAAAGGTTACATCTTCTGCAAAGCTTCCTTTTGGTCAAAATGAGAAACAAAAACACTGTTTAGGGAAGAAAGTTTTAGTTCTGTAAATAAAAACTAAATGTTTAGCATTCTGGCCATACCCTGTGCCAGAGCAAGTAGCACAACGGCTGCGATCAGGAAGAATTTCATGACTGCTGACAAGATGAGACCTAGAAAAGATTAAAAATGAATCTTTATTGACCTGAATTTATCTTTCAGTGGTTCAGACTTTGTGGGAAAGGGTCTTGTTGCCTAATCAGATGTCTTACTGATCAAACTTTACTGGGAATCTCAATCTGGCTTCTTTTCTGAGTCATTAGATAGATTTAGAGTTAGTCAACCTGTAAATATTATCAACTGACTAAAGCATAAGCCCTGATAAAAGAATAATTCTAACGGGCTACGAGTTTTGGGATTTAAACATTAAACAAAGTCATCTTCATATTTCAGCCTGGTATAAATTGAATCCTGTATGAGTTAGAAATGCATGTTTAGGATTTTCTTTCCAAAACAAAATGAGAGAAACCATACAATAAGCCACAATGGTAAAGTCAGTAGCATTAACATTGGTCTCACCCATATGAAGTTTGCTAAATGTCTCGTTTTTAATGTTTTTCTTTCTCTTGTATTACACCCAGCACATTATTAGCTAACCTAAACAATGCTAAAATGTATAAGACGACAAAACACAACCTCAGCTTCAGGAAATGCAAACACGTTTCCACCAAATGCTTTTTAAAAAGGTTTCATGTGAACTGAAGCATATTTTTTTTGTACAAATATTAAATAAAATAAAGTTTTTCACTTAAGTCTTACCTGTTTCTGTGGGAGAATCCAGACCAGATGGTGCTTTGGTCCAGGACTCTCACACCTCTTATAGTCCAGCGTGATGATGCAGCTCAGTCTAAAGCGGATGTGATTGGATGAGATAAAGCAACTGAACATTGCTGGATGTTTTATGCTGGCTGGATAGTGACTGTGCTGACCCTTGCTGATGTGTGTGCCACCTGAGCAAACTGTACCAAAGTCCTGCAACCATCGTGAGGGTGCATCTTATCATATAGATTAAATAAAGGACTTAATCATCAGCAGAAGCATCGTCACCACAACATTGATGCCATGTTTACAGGAATGTTTGATTGCAGACAGAATATCTTGTTTTGCTTAGTTTCATTGTGCTGCTGACAAAGATGGAAATTTATCACCAGTTTTGGTGACTTGCTTTACTGAGTCTATTCTTATTAAACATGTTTTAAATAGATATTTTAAATTCTGTTCCTGGAGTTCCACAATAGAGATCCATCACAGAAAATATGGATTTACTGAGAAGTTTTTTATTTATGAAATCCTTACATAGATTTTATTGATCTTTATTTCATTAATTACTCATTTATATTTACAAAATATATGACAGTGGGTTTTTAAGGCTTTTTAAATACAGTATAATGCCTTTTTAGCTTAATTCAGCATGTATATTCACATAAAAAAGATGGAAAATTATGTTTGAATAAAAACTTTATGGTTGCTGTAAACTGATTCTTGTTCAGCTGTGCTCCATCCCATTAAGTGATAGGTAATTCAATGTGTGTTTTGATGGAAATATGTATGAAGGGAGAGAAAGCAACACAAACTGTTGAACAAATCTGTTTGAGTCTGTTTATCTGAAGGAAAAGCCAGATCTTTGTTTCAGGTTTACTCAAATCCAGACCATACAGGTTGTTCACCCACCAGCCTGGGCACCTTTAGTGGAAAAGATAGGCCATTAAGAGGTAGGAGCTTGGGAAGAAAAGCAATCATCTATCAACTGAGAAGTCAGTGAGTCAATTCCAGACTTCTGACTACGACACCTTACCCCAAGTTGCTTCCTAAAATTTCTCCTGGGGTATGAATGGGTTTGATGATTAAAAAAACCTCACTATATTCATTATATCATTTATTTTCCACACCTCTTAGTCTATTTCAAGGTGTCGGGCAGCTAGAGCTCATCCTTCACAGACCAGAGGCAGTTTATAGTGTGAATGAATGTGACTTTTAGGGTAAAAGTGCTTTGATTTGTGAAACATGGCTATAAAAACACTGTAAACACAATGATACTGGGCCAAAAACCTTTAATCACCCCCTCATTTTTAATTTACTGTCATGAAAATGGAAATAGGATGGAAAAATCCATCCATCCATTTTCTTCTGCCTATCCAGTGTCAGGTCGCGGGGGCATCTGCTTAAGCAGGGAAACCCAGACCTCCCTCTCCCCAGCCTCATAACATCGAACCATGCCCACTGAGAGATATAATCCCTCCAGTGGGTTCTGGGTCTCCTCCTGTTGGAATATGCCCAGAACACCTCACCATGGAGGTGTCCAGGAGGCATCATATGCCCGAGTCCCCTCGACTGGCTCTCAATCCAGAGAAGCAGCAGCTCTACTCTGAGCCTCTCACCCTATTTTTAAAGGAAAGCCTGACCATCCTGTGGAAGAAACTACTTTTAGCTTGTATTTGTGATCTTGATCTTTTGGTCACTACCCACAGCTTGTGACCATAGGTGAGGGTAGGAATGTAGCTTGACTGGTAAATCAAGAGTTTTGCCTCTTGGCTCAGCTTGTTCTTCGACACACCGATGCATTCCCTATCCTTCCCTCACTCGTAAACAAGACCCCGAGATACTTGAACTCCTCCGCTTGGAGCAGGACCTCATTCCCAACCCGGAGAGCATACTCCATCTGAGGGTCATGGTCTCTGATTTGTAGGTGCTGCTTCTCGTGCTGCCAATCGCTCCAGTGAGGGCTGGAGATCACGACCCGATGAAGCCAACACATTATCTGCAAAGAGCCGAGAGGCCAATCCTGCTCACCAAACCAGTTCTTTGGTGAACAAACCAGTTCTCTCGGGTTTCCTCCAACAGGAGGAACACCCAGAACACATCTGTGCAGTACCCAGAAATTCTGTCAATAAAAATTAAGAACAGAGTTGGCGATAAAGTCCAACCCCCACTGGAAACAATATGGGAGCTCTGACAGGGGCTCCACCAGATGTTCCTAACAGATCCTCACAACAGGTTTGGACCTGCCAGGTCTGACCGCCATCTTCACCCACCATCTCTCAGCCAACTCATCACCAGGTAACAATCAGCTGATCATTCGACCTTTTCACATTTTTTTTATTCCTCGTAGGGAGCTTTGAGCCACCTTTGGTCTCATTTTTGGTCTTATTTTATTATTTATTTATTTATTTATTTTTCTGTCAAATTATCCAACAATCCATTAAAAAAAGTTGTGGTCAAGCCACTGGGGAGGATACCCCCTCCTTAGAAAGGTCTTCGTGGCGGCATCCTTCCTCTGAGAGCATTTCTGATGAGACTTTAGGGAACGGTAGATGAATCAATTGAAGGACCAGATGCCTCGGGTTCTTTGTCAGGTCTTTGCTGGATTTGTTAGTGTGCTTTTTTGTACATATTATTCAGATGCTGCTCATCTGCTGTGTAGATAATCTTTTAGGTCTGTCACTTGTCCATTTATCTACATTCTTTTAAGGACACAGTGCACCATGACAATATATGCTTTAGATAACTATCTCTTAGAGACCTATTTTGTTTCTTCAAACAAAACATGTTGTATCAGTAACAATGTGTTATCCTTAAAGTGTTTTGTAGATATGACGTAATGACTGGACACATCCTGTTTTTGCCACACTACAAGGCTTACCATTCTTTATAGAGTTCATTTTAAATGGCTTTTATTTGTTTATAAGTCTTTAGATGACCTTGCACCACCTCCCAGTCTCTCCAGTCAGTGAATCAGCTGCTCCTGGAGGTGTCAAAGATGAGGAGGAAGCTACAAGCAGACAGGACCATGCAGGTCAGACTGGCTTTACCACTGTCCAGTTTTGGATTCTCATCTTCTCATCGGCATTTCACCCAGAATGATTTAGCTTTTATTGCTTGTATTGTTCTTATTTGTATTGTTTTCAGTGTTTTATTATTTTATTGTCTTGTCTTTTTTTTACACTTTGTTCAGTTGTTGATGTTGCAATGTGCCATTATAAATAAAGTTTTTATTTGTACGGGACAGTGCATATTAATGAACATGCAATATGAATATGAAATGTGTGCCATAAGGGAAACATAACATCACATAACATTAACAGCAACAAAACAGTTTGAGAGTAAGACGTACGGTAAACAAAACATGCTTTAAAGTCTTTATAATAAAAAGTCAATGGCCAAATATATAATCAAATTATTTGTTTATTTGTCTTTACAACAGGCTGCAAGTTTAAAAAAAGCACCTGAAGATACTATTTAAACAGATTATTTGCTAGGATGTCAGGTACACGTAGACACGGTGCCATTCCTTCGTTTGGTGCCACTTTCATACGTTAGTGATTTATAGGTCAATGCTAAGTGGCTTAACAGACAAAAAAGTAGAAGCATGTTCCTCGTAAAAGAGCTGGGTTCAAAGGCTGGGCTGAAAGTGAGTGAAAAAGCACCCAGTGTCCAAAAAAAAGACCTTGTGCAATCCTGGATATCTATTGCTCAAGATTATTTTAAAAGATAACAATAAAGTCTGGATCATTAAAAGCAAAATATTAAGAAATGAGCAGTGAAATGTTCAGGAATATTTTACATATATGTAAACACTATGGATGTGAGTGATGGGAGCAGAGGTGATTTACACTGAAAGCTAACAGCTAAAAGTCTGTCAGACACATGTAAGGTGGTTTACTTTAAATGATACACATGTCAATGACCTGGCAGCTTTAACTTAATCATTTCAATCAGCAACTATTCCACAGTCAGATAAATGTTTGTTCAATCAGCTTCAGTGATGATGAGGATTATGTTGCATGTTGGTAATAATAATAATTTAGCAGTGAGAAAGAGAGAGGGATAGGCTAACACTGTGCTTCTTAGGATATTTAATAGATGTGTTTGGAAGCCTCTTGCTTTATCCATCATGGCCCCTCTGGTCTGTTGCTGTGACAATACCCTGCAGTCAAACACACATCACACATTTAGACAAACTTAAGCTGGAGAATAATGTCAGTTTCCAAATAGGAAATGAAGATAAGCCAGTCAGTTGCATAGCTGAGGTTATTACTGATGTGCTGAAATGAGAGCATGCCCTGAAGCGAGTCAAAGACTCATTCCTGTTATGATAAATAATGTTCTAATTTCACGACTTGGAGTTTTACACACTTTTTTTTTGCTTCTCTTAGATTCTCACAGTTTTTCACTCAGTTTTGTGTATTTTTAAAGATGTGTTGTGGAACAAATGAGTTGTAATCTTTATTTAAAGCCTTGTTCCTCCTCTGGACTTATCCGGGCCTCTTCCCAGACCACAGACTGAATGAAATATTACAAAAGATCCAGAAAGTCATCTTTTTTTTTAAGGAAACACAAGAGGAGGTCTCATTTCCTGTTCCAAGTCTTTGTTCTGCACAATGTAGGTGGTCCATCAGTTCTGACTGACACTCATCAAATCTGCATAATATGTAAAATACATAAGCATGACTTCTTGTTGCCCTCTTATCAAGTCAACTGTGTGTTACTCCGCTTCAGAGTGTAATCACATGCTTCAGGCAACAGAGCTGAAGCTGCAAACCACACTGTAGTTGTTCTCTGTGGCAGTCCTAGGAGACCATAGGAGGCTCAGATTACTGCCTTTCCAATGCTGCTTTCACGTTCTGGAAAAAGTGTAGGACATACTAAAGCATATGTTACATTTTTACAACATACTCATAATAAAATTCCTCTCTCGCTTTTAATTTATTGTAGTTCAAGTTCTGTGACATTAGCTGATCACATAGTATAAAATAAACTTTAAGCTGAGAAGTTATTAACCAATGTGTAACACATGGAGTTTTTAGTTGCAACAAACAGAAAAGTCTTTTTTTGCATGCAGTGTAAATTAGTTGAGGGTTATTTGTAGCTTAATCTCTGATGTTGCGATTTTATTATAGTTTTAGGTGGTTTTTACCTAACATTTTTCATCATTAACCATTAAATGCATTAATCATGTACAATATTGTGCAAAAACCTTAAGCTACACCTCATGTCTTTGCATATTTCAAGCAAACAGAAACTACATGCGATGGTTTAATGAAACATACAAAAACAACAATGATAAAACGTTCATAAGGTTATTCTTGTGAGTTTTACAATTCTAGTTCACAAATCAATATTTGACATATGAGCCCCTTTATCCTTCAACGCCGTCACACCTTTTGATTCAAGCTTTATGTCATCTCAAAGTATTATTTAAGCAAAGTTTTCCTGGACTTGTCCTTTATTTTGTTTCCTCTTAATGTGTTTTTACTCTGCTTTAAAAATGCTGAGATCCAGGTTCACTGGAAGATTCATGATGCTGTAAGGCCATTTTAATCCAGTTCTCATCTCATTCTCCATATCTTCTCTCTTCTACTGCTCAAGATCATGTAAAAAAAAATCACAGGATATAAGTAATACAATACGAATAAAACTTGTTTCGATCATACTGTACTTCACTTTACACGGCTCACCTATGGTGGAATTATAAAAAAGCCAGCCTTCAGA
>JBAMHV010000018.1:13535892-13549896 GCA_037177535.1 Pseudomugil gertrudae
ACAACAAATACTTGGAATTTTGTTCTGAAAGTGTGTATATGTATGTGTGTGTGTGTGTGAGTGGAGCTTGTCAGTGTAAGTAGCTGTTATTGCTTTTTCCACAGGGAAACCGGGAGGAGGCTGATAATCCTAACACAGGAATCGGGGCATTTCGCTTCATGCTGGAGTCCAACAAAGGAAAGTCCATGCTGGAGTTTCAGGTGCATAAAGCGTTTTTACATGTAAATGTCTGAGACCACATTTTGTTTGAAAGTTTGGTGTGTGTGTGTGTGTGTACTCGGCATAACATGAGAACTCAAAGTTATTTGAAAGAGATTTGTAGCTTGGCGTACCGACCTGTGACGTTACTTGCTGCAGTTTTGGAAGCACATGTGACCTGTTTTATGGTTTATTAAGAGCAGGCAGCTTTAAGCTGGAACATCTTAACTCTGCTTTTAATTGGAAACAGCAAGTCCGAAGGCAGCATGCATGGATGTTAGGCGACTGAAGTTGGAACTTTTTGAAGTGACTTTGGGCTCTCATTCTTACTGGTCTGGGTGTTTTTTCCTGTGCTTTAGGAGCTGATGACTGTGTTCCAGCTGCTGCACTGGAACGGAAGCCTCAAAGCTATGAGAGAGCGACAATGTTCCCGACAGGTATTATGAGACATTCAACACATCGCTCACATGATATCATTTTGTTGGCAGCAATATTGGTCAGAAAGTATATTAAATGGTTTGAAGTTTCATTAAAATCAATTAAATTCAACAAATAATGGTTCATTTAAGGCACATTTAAAGGGCCAATACCCGTTATAGTGAGCTTAGCCGTGACTGTGGGATATGGTTGAACTTTCAGGAGGTGCTGGCTCATTACTCCCACCGGGCCCTTGATGATGACATGCGCACTCAGATGGCAGCCGACTGGGTGAACCGAGAGCAGAGCGTGGCGGGGACCATCGCGCAGGAGCTGGCATCGACAGAGCGAGAACTGGAGGACGCCAGGCTGGCAGGCAGAGAGCTGCGCTTTTACAAAGAGAAGAAAGACATCATGATGTTAGCCGTGGGTCAGCTTAGCGCGGCCAACGCCGCCACTCTGCCCTCACACTAAAGCTTGCTAGCAAACGCTCTGTTGACACTGTTATAGGATCTCGGTTACAGTGTCGGTCGCTTTTCTACACGTTTACGGTTTTGTTTGACTTCAAAAACAAGGTAATCAGGCTCGACTTACAGTGTGGTCCAGCTTTTTATAGAACAAAACTCGTCGCTGTAGCTATTACCTCTTTGTGCCTACAAATTACAGGATGCTTCTTTTACACTTCCTGTAAAAAAAGAAAAAAGTGCTTGCCATACCACCTGGTGTCCATAGATCCTCACCATTTCACACTGCGTTTACTTACAGCCAACCTACAGAAACAGTCTTCTGATGATCAGTGAATGTACTAAACACAAGGAACTTAGATCATGTCAGACTCGTGTGTTTCCTAAAGGTTCAGGGTGTATTTGCGTGCATATTAGGATGCTAAAATATTTTACTTTTATAACTGTATAAAATCATACACTAAACATTTATAAAAAATATACACAAGTCAGTCTGGCAGTATAAATCTGAGTAAAAAAGAAATTAATTCAGTTTGTCAACATACTGTAAGTATGTATGATGCTAAAAGTTAAGCTTTGAAACATACTAAATAACTTGTGGGTACTTTGTTAAGTATGTCAGTAGATGACTGCTCTGACAGCAGCTCAGGTTTTTTACAAAAATCCGATGGTGAACCGTCACTATGTTGTGTTTATTTTTGTTTGTGAAGGCATTGGCTTTGTGTGCTTGTTGACCATGACACTAGTCGAATGTACATTTTTAGCGTGCTATTACCTGAAGGACCTACAAAGAAACTGCTACAATATAGGATTTGCTCATATGATTCAGATTGTGTTTGTCTAGTGTTTCAGTGAGGCGTTTTTATTAAAAGTTGGCGCTTATCAGGATGAATGGTATATTTGAAGGCAAAATATGACCAGAAAATGCGTTTAAAGTTTTATGAGCTGTCTATGATACTGGGAGGAAAAGTTGTTTCTTTGTTTTGGCAGCGCTTGCATATCTACAGATGAAAAACGTTATAACCAGCACTTGTTACATAATTGATTTTATACCGTTATGTGGTAAAATTTTTATATATCTCTATATGAAGTATATTTAAAAACATTGGAAGGATGAAGGCGTTTCAACGAGAAGCCTTTTAAAGACCCCCAATAAATGAGGCGAGAGTTTAACTGATGTGCGGCTCTCGTTTGAGGGAAATGTGGGCTGAAATTAGTGCAAGTTAAAACTGCAGGGAGGCTCATTCTTGCTGCCAAATGCTGAGTTGTCAGCAGCAGCAACTGATTATACAGAATCTGAGGAGAAGGCAAATAAAAAAAAGGACTGAGTATGATTAAATCCAGATTAGTTATTATTTCTCTTCTCTGGGACATTATGCCTCAAGATCTGCAACATTTAACATTTAGATCTTCAAAAAGAACAATGAAATAAGTCTTCAACAGGGTCTTTAAAGGGATTTTTCCCCTTTGCATGTTAAGTTTGCGTTTTAAAAGTAATGTTACGGTATGTACATGAAATCATTTGGGGAAATTTAGAAGGTTAACATCACCTGACCTTAGCATAGCGACAGTTAGCTTGGCTAAGCACATTTTTGTGTTATTTTCATGAGTTTAAATGGATACAAACTCAGAACAGTATAAGTCCTGGTTGATAATTTTAATAGGAGCTTTTGTACACTTTGTGGAGACCTTGATGGTTGCCCAGTAGAGCCATCACAAAGATAAATTCAGCCAGTTGCTCGATATGCAGAAGCACATCGAGTGTGGTTTTCATTTCATTCATGCAACAATTCCTCAATATGACATTTTATTTTGAAGGATTTATTTTAAAGAGCTAACTTGTGTAACTTTATAAACATGTATAACTTGTGTATAACTCAGCGTTTGCAATCTTATTGAGGATTTTGCAGCTCTATTCAGTAAAAAGTGAAAATCCAATGAAGACTTTTACCTCATATATCTGCACCTTTAATCCTTCTTTTAGTATTTAAACATTCAGGTAAAACACATTTACCCAGAGTCTCAACGGCAGAATGATCTCGTGAGCTTTTCACCAGGAGCTGAAACACGGTTACTGAATAAAAACTCACAATCAAAACTTTGTGGAAGTGAAACTGGAGCTCTTAAATGATGTTTCTGATATTTCTATCAAGATGATCAATAAGTTTTTTGCTTTTTTAAAAAAAAATTAAAGCTATTAATCTGTGTTCTTCATGCAAATGGTTTTGAGTTTCCTTTTTAATCATTATCAATTAATGCTTTTTAACCAGTATTTTTACTATCTATCCATGCAGAAAACATCTTTGGCTTTTTATTTTTTGATTTTCATGCATGATGTTTTATATTTTTATTTAGTATATTTTATATTCATACAGTATTGTTTAATAAGTCTCAAAGCCCTGACTGTATTTTCTATGAACATTTTGTACTCCATGTTTATACTTTTGGTAGATTTACATGTAAATGTAATAAATCAGTTGATACAAATGCTGGAGTCAGAACTTGTTTAATTGGTATTTTTATCCCAGAAAACATGGAGGAGTAATGAGCAAACAAAAACAACCAGATCTGATAGAAATAACATTGAATGTAACGTGGCCCTATGATGGACTGGCGACCTGTCCAGGGTGTACCCCGCCTCTCGCCCGATGTCAGCTGAGATTTGCTCCAGCCCCCTCGTGATCCCTTTAGGGAATAAGTGGTAGAAAATGGATGGATGGATGAATGTAACGTACCAGTAGATGTTTGTGCCACATCGGCTGGTCTTTCAGAAACTGCTGATCTACTGGGATGATTCTCCCACACAACCATGTGTTTGGAGAGAATGGCCAGCAAAAGAAAGTATCCAGGGAGGAACATTTACCTGGATGAAAATGCCTCATTGATGTCAGAGGCTATTTTCTTGGCCCACTTTGGGCTCCTCAGTACCAGTCGAGTGTGGTTCTAACACCACAACGTACCTGAATATTGTTGCTGACCGTGTTCGTGCCTTCATGAACACAGCCCATCTTCTGATGGTTCCTTCCACCAGGGTAGTGCCCCATGTCACAGATTTCATATCATCTCCAACTGGTTTTCTGCACATGACAATGACTTCACTGCACTCCAAAGACCTCCACAGTCACATCTTAATCCAGTCAAACCCTTTTGGGATGTGGTGAAATGGGAGTTTCACACCATTGATGCGAAGCTAACAAATCTACAACAGTGTGATGCCAACATGTAATTGCACTGGTACTGACGAGATGTATTAAATAAAGTGGCCAGTTATTGCATATTAAACTCGTTTAGAGAAACGACACCATCTCTGCAGCCTAACCTGTAAAGTTCAAGCAACATATCTATGAAAATAGTGATGGCATTTGTATCATTTATGGCCTAAAGCATGTGCTTCATATACCATAAAATAATCACCAACTGAAACAATAACCTTTATCATTAATTTTAGAAAAAGAGCTTGTATACAACTAAGAGCACATTAGAAGTTGACTCAGTGAAGGAACCTGAAATAAAGAAAGTCACTGGTCAAGTTGTTCAAAAACCAGTTCTTTCCTTTATCTTGCTGCAAAATATAATGTACTTCATTAAAAGCAATGGGATGACTGCATGTTTTTGACTAAAAATGCCTTTACTGCTTATAAAGTTCACAGATGAGGACACCTTGAATGAGAAGTGACGTCAGAACGAAGCGCCGGAAAAGGTGGGACTTCCTGTTCACTACGCTCCCCCTGCGGTGCTCATTCAACATGGCAGCGGGACCAATTTCCGAAAGAAACCAAGGTAACCCCATCATTCATGTCTTTCCCCATACCTTCAATAACGATTTAGACGTAAATATTTGTTTCACAGTTTAAATCTGTCATCTTGTTTTTTTCTGAACAAGGTGGGAGAGATACTTAGCATTTTTTTTAATGAGAAACAATAGATCGAACACGAGTTGTTAGCTTAGCTTATTGCTACTTAAGCTTACTTTTTTTTTATTAGGTCGCTCAATTTACACTCGATTTAATCAGAAGGACGTTTGTTTCTTAATCATTAAAATAATTACGGATTTTTTGTAAACTCGAAGCAGAGCTATGTTCAGTCATTTACCAGCTAAAGGTAGCCTGACAAATCAAAGACATAGCATGAAGCATAGCACAGGAAGAACTTACAACAAGGGTTACAAAGTCTTATAAAATGTTTAAAGAACGCTATTTTAACATAATCATATATCAAGGTTAAAAAATAATGTTTTCCCATCTTTCCATAATTTAGAAAACCATTAAGGAATCATATATATTATTACAGATACTTGTTTACGCGACTACAATGCTACATGTTTTCATTCATCAGCGAGTCCATAGCTTTATTTGTAATCTAAATGTACGAAAATGGGGATGGCATATATCTTTGAATTGATTTTGGAGCGTTTGAGATTATTTAAATTCATTAAACTACGAGTAAAACATTTTAAGAAGCACTTTTGTTATTCTTGGAGCACATTATTGGCAATCTAAAAGATAGCACAAATGTTTTATTTTGACTGGTCCATTAAAAAATGACCTGATAAGCATGCTTGTGGTCATTCCTGCATACTTCTCCTCATGATGTTTATTCATACATTTTAGATGCCACTGTTTATGTTGGTGGCCTGGATGAGAAAGTGTCAGAGCCCTTACTATGGGAGCTTTTCCTCCAGGCTGGTCCTGTAGTCAACACACACATGCCCAAAGATCGGGTTACGGGCCAACATCAAGGTGAGAATTAACTAACCCTTTGCCATACAGGAAAGAATAAAACCTGAAAATGCCTAACGAGTTATAATAGCAATGTAAGTAATGAACAAAACTTGTTTTTATTTTTCATAGGTTATGGTTTTGTGGAGTTCCTTAGTGAAGAGGATGCTGACTATGCCATTAAAATCATGAACATGATTAAGCTCTATGGCAAGCCAATCAGGGTCAATAAAGCTTCAGCACACAACAAAAACCTGGATGTTGGTGCTAACATCTTCATTGGTAATTTAGACCCAGAGATTGATGAGAAACTGCTTTATGACACATTTAGTGCCTTTGGTGTGATTCTGCAAACACCAAAGATCATGCGAGATCCAGACACAGGCAACTCCAAGGGTTATGCTTTCATCAATTTTGCTAGTTTTGATGCATCCGATGCAGCCATTGAGGCCATGAACGGCCAGTACCTCTGCAACAGACCCATCACGGTGTCGTACGCCTTTAAGAAAGATTCTAAAGGAGAGCGTCACGGCTCCGCTGCGGAGCGGCTCCTGGCTGCGCAAAACCCTCTGTCCCAGGCAGACAGGCCACATCAGCTGTTTGCAGATGCCCCACCGCCACCCTCTATTCCAACACCAGTCCTCACCACATTAGGAGCTGGAATTCCCATTCCAGGAATGGGTGGTAAGTACTTTTTATATGAAAATACTTTAAAAATCTGTAGTGTTGTTTGATAACCATTTATTGTAATGTATTGCACAACTGTCTCAGATGCACCGAATGTTAGTTTGAAGGAATTTTAGTGTCATTAATGCAAGATTTGTTAAAATCTGTTCATATTTAATAACATGCTTTTTATCCCAATGTATTTACAAGTGATACATGATCAATTAACCATAGCAGCTAACATGCATGTGTTGTGGGTGTGAAGAAGCCAGAATACCCAGAGAGAACCCACACACACACACACACGGAATATTGTAAATACCAGAATAATTAAATCTTTTATTGAGTCAAAGATAAATGTTGTAGTAATATGTTTTGCCATGACACTCAGCCCTACTGTAGCGCTTTAAGACATCTTCTCATAAGAATGGCTGATTTGTAGTAGCACTCATGGCAGACTCCCAGTGGAAATGCATAGGGGCCTAAGTCTTAATCTATATCTGCTCGTTATTTATGGAGTAAGCATTTCGGTTGTGAAACACACCTTTGGTGGTTTTTATTTATAAAATCCTTTGCATGCAGGATTAGCACCAACAACGAGCATAATACAATCAATAATGCCATCATATTAATACATTTGAACAATAATATTTTAAACATAAGTTTTTAGTTTTTGCAGACCACATTGAACAAATATGACTTTTTTGTTCTGCACAGGTCTGCCCCCTCCTGGTGCATTTCCTCCAATTCCTCCTCCTGGATCAATGCCTCCATCAATGCCACCTAGTATGGCAATACCTCCTACAGCAGGGACACAAAATCCACAGGCTGGTGGAGGACCTCCACCTGGACCACCACCCTTTCCCCCAGGCAGCATGCATCCAGGTAAGGGATTGTGACTGTTAGCAGGTCAGTATAATGTCAGTTTTCCATTGCAGCTGTTGTCAGAAGCTGTAAAAGGAACAAAACCGCTGTTGTTTTAAAGGTTTAAAACCTTAAGAATTTCTATTAAGTTGTATTAAAAACCCTTTTTGTTTATTTTATTGATTACTCTCTGAAACAATATCCCCAAGATATGGTAAAATTACATGTTCACGCTGAATGTTGGATCTGTAAAGGAGAGTTGGGATCAGGTATAAATGAGGATGGGTTTAACCCCTAGTTTCCTGAATCAATTCATATTAAAGACATTCTCAGATAACCTCTAATAAACCACTGAGTGAATGTGAATTAAAAACCCTCATTTTTGTCTGATTATTCATTCAGTAGGTGTTTTACAATGTGTGCACTCTGCTGATGTTCTGGTGATCACCTCCGTGTGTGTGCATGTCTGATTGCGGCTTCAAGGTGAATCTCTGCCATGGACATAAGGAGCAGCACTGACATTTTGTCATACAGTTTAAATAACAGAATATTGAGTTTTTCTCTTAGTTAAAGTACTATGCGTAGAGAAAATGGGACTTTAAATGAGTTCAGAGAAGCTGGTTTTGCACTGAGTGACCGAGACATTGGTGTGTGTGTGTGTTTAGATGTATTTAGAAAACACATTAACCTAGATTAGTGTTACTAAACAGTTGTGACTGGATCTGCTGTTTCTGCTGCACAGGAATGCCTCAGATGCCTATGCCCCCTCCTGCTCCTCCTGGCATGGTGCCACCTCTTCCTGCTCCACCAGGATCAACTCAACGGGCTCCGCCGCCCCCCAACATGCCCCCACCCCCACCGATGGGCATGCCTCCCAGAGCACCGTATGGACCTCCCATGGGTGAGTGCTGCAGCACCCCTTAAAGGCTTTGTCGTCCAAAGAAAGTCTCTTTAGTTGATAAACGAGTGAAAGTTCCTTCTAACAGGTTTCCAGTCAAATGGAAAAATCGAAAAGATGTGTTGGGAGTGAAAATACAATCTGTGACTGGTAAAGTGAAAACAGGTTTGCTGGGAATAGAACAGATTTAGTGGTCTAAGCAGTTTAGTATTAGTACATATTACTGTAAAACTCTGAGGATACATTAAAACACCTTTGCTGAAAAAGACACACAAACTCAATCTCTTCCCACTCTGAACCAGTTTCTGAGGAACATCTGCTAACCATAAACGGCAGCTTTACTGTCTACAGTACATCTAAGCCCGTATAGGCCGTTATAGTCAACACCAGATTTCCCTCCGAACATAAATCAGGGCTTTCCGTTTGTTTCCTTTGTCGGGCATTGATTCAAAACCTTTGCTTTTATTTTCTCAGTCTGGTTTTGCTGTTTCACCAGCAGAGGAATAGTGAGCTGATTACATCATTTACATACTGGTGTAATCGGAAACTTTGACCTTAAACTGCACTAGAGGGAGTTCAGGTTATGTTGCCATGAGATGCAAAAATGCCCCGGTTGGACTCTCCGGACTGGCATGAAATGCATTATTTATAACTTTGGAGATGCATTTACAGCTTTTTTAGCATTCATCAATGCAAAAGTGAACATAAACGGTTGAGTAAGAGGTTTCTGTAAATTATTGCAAGTTGGAAAGCAGGAAAACTCCCAGTGGGAATGCTGCTGTCAGAGTGGGAGCAAGTTCTCTACCACCTATGATTGTGGTCTGAGCTACAGGATTTTAATTTGATCATATAGAAAGTTGTCTGGAACAAAGCCTGACCAGCCTCTTGGCACATAGCAGTGCGAGTAAGCGATTCATTTCTGGCCTGCTGTTATCTTAAACCTTCTGTGAAACTTTTCTGTGAGGCTGCACTGTTTTACATCACAGGTCAAGATTTATGCACATTCCCCATCAGAGGCTTTGTAATGTTAAATGAAGAGTTTATGACGGAGCACCCTAGGTCTGGTCCCTGAGATTTACTATCCTGCAACTTTAAATGCAATATTGGTTGTATATGGGCTGCATGTAAAAGTTGCAGGATAGTGGACCTCGAGGACCATACCCGATTAGGCATAGTGGAATAGAGCTGTGTTAAGCAGTGACTTTTACTTCCACAGGGCCCTTTACTCATATTTTAACTCCAGAGATGAGATCCTTTTCACTACATTGTTGCACTGTATTGCTGTTTTCTTCATCTTTGAACACCAGTTTGTCTCTTTTTCTTTGATTTATTATGCAGAGCTTATATGAAAGTATGACGTATGAAACCAGATCTACACCCAGGAGAGTGGGCTTTGTGTCCAGCTATTAGACACCTATTTTCAGTGACCCCTTTATTTCTCTTTCTCAGTTCCCCCTGTTCCTCCCGGTATGAGAGGTCCTCCTCCTCCCATGCCTCCTCCTGGCTACGGTGCCGGTCCTCCCGTTCCACCTCGTCCACCTCCCTTTCCTCTCCAGAGAGGACCACCGATGCCACCGAGGCCCCCTGGTGCGCCTCCTCGGGTTCCTTTGAGAGCGCCAGTGCCACCGTAATCCATGTCAGACTGCAGGAAGTGGCTCTTTTTTATTTTAAATGTTTAGATATGCGAGTTTGTCATAGTGGAAATAATTTAACCACCAGTTTTTGCCCATTGTACAGATGACATTTGACAATTAAAATTTTTAGTACACGTCCCCTCCCCTACTTTTCTAAGCATTAGTTTATGATTGTCTTTAGTTTTGATTTGCAACAAGTTTTTTTGTTTTCCTTTCTCATGCTGTGGGGTTGCTCTGCTGACTGTGGGACAGGAGACTTCCTCATGTAGGTATCCAATGACACATTTTACAATGAAACCTGTGTTTTTATTTACATGAGATATGGTTTTATGAATTGTTAAAAACATACCAGCATATTTTGACCTAAATACAGAAAAATGTAATTAATTAAGGCTGCCTTTGCAATGAAGACTTCTGCAGACTCGATGCCAATGAAAAATAAGTTAAAAGTACCTGAAGACAGAAGAAAAACTCTGGAAGAATCGTTTGAGTTTCTGCAGTGAAATATGAAATAGAATAACTTATGGGAACATGTTTCTGCTTGGAAAAACCCTCAATCCTCTGATGCAGTCATGAACCTCTTACCAGTGTCTTATAGAAAGGAGCTCTCAAGTTGTGGTTATGACCCCCCCCTCCCTCCCTCACTGATAAAAGGGGAGAAAATATGGGAACACATTATTATAGATGGCATAAATGATTAATTCAGTAATGGGTTTTGTGTTACGCCCACTGAAATTTGGTCATCCCATTAAAACAAAGCTATTTTCCATGAGAAATGTTATTGATTTGAAACGTGTTTGGGATCCATAACAAAGCAAAAACAAGCAGCTACATCATTTCAACTCAAAGTTTTAAAGTTGCCATTTAACTTTTCGGGTGATTTACGTTCAGACAGAATTTAACATCCAAACAATCTAAATCTGACAAATTTAAACATCCTCTGAAATATTTCCATCTTGAGTGATGACGTCACATTTTCAGTAAACTGGACTGCTTTTCTTATAATAGCCTAACTCTTGATAGTCAAAGGACTATCTTAAGTGGTTGGCATGGCAACAAGACTCAGGTGTGGTTGCACGCGCTGTGATGTATTGTGTACTGTGAATATTTGTGGGACAAAGGTGATCACAACGAAGCCTAAAAATATACAGATTACCTAAAATAGCTATTTAACCTGCGGCGCAACAGCCCGAGAACACTGCGGAAATTGTGCAAAGACTTGTGCGCAGATTTGCGCCAAACCCCCTCCAGACACGAAGCCGTTTTTTAAAAGGCGCTCGTGATGGGCTCGCGTGGGGGAGGGGACCCCTTGCGCATCACTGGAGTGAGTGGATGGCGTGGGTTTCTGTCCTCCAAGCCGCACAGCATCGTCACTCGCTTCGCAGCAACAGCCCCTTACGCATCATCACCATCCTCCTCCTCCATCCTCATCCTCACCATCTCCAGGCTGAAGAGTCGCTCGCAGGAATTAAGGTGAGCGTGCGTTTTAACGCGGGGAAACTGTAATTCTCATATATTTGACGGGCTCGGGAGTGCTGGGTATATTTGTATGTATTTTTCTTGCATTAAACCATCACGGGAAAGACACGATGGGCGTGATGGGCAGCAAATTCAGATCGATTCTGCTCATCAAGACGCGGGCCCTTCATCCAGCCCAAGTCGTGACAAACTAAGATTTCTAAGGTTGATTGATTGCAAATGGCTGCAGGCTGAGCTACAATCTGCTGGTATTTGTGACAGATTTATATTTTAATCTGCTAGAATCGGTGTGTAAATGAGCCTGTTCGCGACGAGGCCCTTATAAAGATGCTCATCACTGTTGAGGTGCAAATCTGCGCGGATTTAATTCCTGCATCACCAAACAGATGCTTGTGAAATGAATATACAAGGAGCCAAATCTGCATGGCACAGGTGTCCTTACCCTGTTGTGAAGAGCCACATAAAGCCAAAATATTGGGCACTGCAGGCAGATTTGTTTGGTTTTCTTTGGCTATTACGATGCAATTAGGTGTCCAAGTGATTCATTATGGCATGGTGTGTTAAGAAATCTCAATGCTTTAATGAGCTTTTAGTGAGAGGACTAAATGTTCTGCAAGGCTGTGCAACAACATTTTAAAGCTGCTGCTCATCTTTAGTTGAATGGATGAGGAGAAATATAAAAAAAGGGAGGTTTCTGGGCTGAAGGTGCAATAAAACCCACCCTCCTGCATCCCCAGGCCTTCCTCCTCTTTTCTTTCTCCCTGTTTTAGATGTGTGGAGCGTGTATTGCAGGCTGTGCGAGCTGCAGAGAGCCTTTCAACTTGACAGGAGTGATGAAGGAGAGGGAGCTTTTTATGCTTAGTTTCTTTATGAGATGGGGAGAAAATGGGAATCGGGGTGTTGATTACCTGTTGCATAGAAACTTGCATATAAAATATTTTCAACGTGCACTAAATCTGCTCTGTTGCTCTTTGTATTTATGCAGGGAGTGTTTGTCTTTCCATTTTCTTATGTTGTGCTGCAGCAACAGGGATTTCTCGTGAGTCTGCCCTCCAGTGGAGCACAACATGGAGGGTTATTTATATTTAAAGTCGTCAACAGAATGTCAGAAGATTATATTACGTTTACATTTGCTTTTACAACACAGAATAATGAAATCAGTAACAGCTGCATCCATTTAGCTGCTTCACTCTCAGGGTCTGCTGTGCATGTTACACTACAGAAAAACCTCCTAATCATATTTAAAGTAGCAGAAGCAGCAGGGTTTATTAGTTATACCTGTCCTGACAGGATGCAGATATAATCAGGATGTTTTAACTTGGCAAAGAAGCTGAATTCTTCAGTGTGAATCTTATGATTCTGCAGGAACTTTAAAATAATAAGGAAAAAGGATGTATGCTTTAGTGTGGGATAAAGATAACAGACCTGTAAGTGCATCAGCCTGAGATATCTGAGGTTGTAGTCCCAGGTTTAGCTTGGCTGACCAGACCTGGTGGGGTTCTTTTGATCTGTGCTCATCATGCTGGCAGTGGCGGACCTGCTGGCTCATACCTGGAAATGGCTGACTGTAAGAAATGTAACATATAAAGTATATTCATTCATGTGTGCAACCTCGTCTCAAATATACATCATTGCATAAATGTAACTGCTATTATTTAATGCAGCATGCTCGTCTGCAAATAAATACAGTGAAAGCCATCAAACAGGAAATGTGATCTGTTTACTTAATGTTGTTTAAACTTATTTGGCATGTCATACTATCTTTGCACACTAATATTGATATTTTATGATTACCCTGGCAGAAACGGTCCCCATTCTACATGTTTTACACCAAAATATTCATGTTTAAAGGGCTTTGGTGAGAAATGCAAGCTCACAGGATTTAAATGGGTCTTTTCTGTGTGCCGACCATCAAAAAGCTCCATTAGGACCTTTATTACCTGTCAGAGTTTGTTTTTGAACCACAAGTGAAAGTGCAATGATGTCTCATCATTGTCTGTCTGTTTTGTTGCAACAGCACAAATTCAAGGTGGCACGGTGTCTTATTGCATCCTGACTGAAGGCGCAGTGTGTTCATATGGATATGTGCTACTAACACAACTAACACAAGTTGGGACAGGAAACAAACAAAACAAAAAAGAAACACAACATGCTTTTCAAATAAAATATCAGGCTTTTTTTTTCTCAATTACAATGATCATTTGCTTGTAAACATCACTTTAGGTTGTCTCTCTCTGCGCTAATTTATCATTGTCAACACAAACATTTTAATCACATCATCATTTTGTAAAATGTCTTTGAAGCCTAATCACATAGTTTGGCTAAGTTCCTAGAAGCCCATGTGACTTGTGTTTATTTTGAGTCATACTAGTTTAATTACATTTTTAACATTAAAATGCAACAAAAAAGGCAAAAAAAATCAAAGGGGTAAAGGGATGGTTGTATTTGGGGATTCATTAGTTTCAAATTCTGGCAAACAGAAAACAAACGAGCATAAAATTTTATTTTTAGCATATGTTATTTCCTTTTAGACATCTAGTGAAAACCATTTAAACACCTTTATGGATCACTTAACAGAGGGGAGGAGGAAGGAGAGAGAAAAAGAAAAAAAACAGATAAAAAACAGAAACACACACAAAAAGAAAAACAAACAACAAGCTACATCC
>JBAMHV010000018.1:13549996-13568277 GCA_037177535.1 Pseudomugil gertrudae
ACAAAGTTCTTTCTGTGGAGATTCTTCTGTTCTCGCATATACACTGGCTCTATCTTACACACACACACACACACACATTCGCACACACTTTAAAACCCTAAGATAGAAACTAACAAAGATTTGACATTTTATTTGGAGATTCTGGGATGTTACTGGATGTAAACATAAACAGTTTCATTTTTAAGGGGTTAAAATTCCTCACATATGTTCAGTCCATTTGCATCTCGTGTTGCAGCGCTCCATGTTGAACGTAGGCACTCAAAGCATTTCCGCATCAAGAAACATTCATGAGAAACTCATTTCTGTCTAAGCCTTGATGCCTCGCCCTGTGATTGCTGCTCAGACCCATCTGTGACCCTGCAGAGAGCACATGCTGGGTGGAGATGGCACAACAAAAGGTGTGGTCAGGATCCATTACGGTCTGTTTAGGTCATTTGGTTTGCTGTGCAGGCAAAAAACAGAGCAGTTCAAACCAAAAATGTAAGTTACATACATTTTTTTAACTGGCAACACACTCCTAACAAGTAAAGATCACACAATTTCTTTATTATTTAACAAATCCAGACTCCCAGTGTAAGTTTTTCATCAGGATTTAACTCCATTCATCCATCATTTGTACCTGCAGGGTAAGCTAAACAGGCTGCAGAGAGAGAAACAACCACTCACACTCACTTCTAGATACAATTTAGAAACACTGATTAACCCAACCTGCATGTTTGTGGGCTGTTGCTGGTGAATCCACACACACAACAGTTGTGTAAAACATGCAAACACGTAGAAGAACGTCCCATCCGAGGTTTAAACCAGGAGTCTGTTGCTGTGAGGCACCACACCACCATGCACATGACTCAACCCAAGCAAGGAAGTTCATCACTGTCAGAAAGAACTGAACAAATCCAAGTAACTGATAAAAAAAGAGGTTTAAGTGAAAGTTTTGTTTTCTTATAATCTTTTTTTAAATAGAGTGAGCAAGATTATATTTGCCTCAGCTCATGTGAAATAACTTAGTAAAGATTAAATATTTAAGTAACGAGAATATGTTGCTGATTTAGACTTAATAACTGTTTAAGATTGCTCAGATGAATTATGCTTAACAAAATGAAGGATTTATTTTACTGTAAAATGTGTTTTCATTGTCTTCCATAGACAGTTCCTGCTTTCTGAAAGAGGATTTTATTAATTTGATATTATATGAGAACATTTGGTCTTTTTTTACAAATCAGTTTAAAAGAAAGTTTTTTTTCTTGGTATTTATTTGTTGTCTCTGAAATCACATTACCAGCAGAAATGCACGTATAGTCCTTTTTTCTTTCTTTTGTTTGTCTTGTCCAGCATTAGAGAAACGCTGTGCTGAGCAATTTTGCTTTATCACAAGGAAATCAACAAAGTTAAAAAAGAAAAAAGTTTATATTACAGAGTTTGAATTGTTTCGCTGGACTTGACAGAGGAGCACAGAAAAAGAAGACCACAAAAAAAGAAAGTAGATGGATAACAAAGGGGAGAAAGAAATATACCATGTAAAAAAACAAAACAACCCAACCACAAATTCTGAATCATCAACCACATCTGTACCTAAACCCAAAATATAAGCAAAGATAAGGCATCTCGTGATCCTCCTGCAGAAAGACTAAACCAACACCTTCCTGAAGCACCAGACATGAATAAGCTAAAAAAGAACTTATGCATGTCAGCAAAAACCAGAAGCTCACACAACGGAAAGTTAACTTAAGCAGGTTGTTAGTAAGTAAACCTGCAGTATAACTCAGTGACTGTGTCTTCATGCAGAAAGTACAGAGTGTGTTCGCAGATAGCAGTAGTCTGTCTGCCTGAACTTTTAGTTGAGTTGTAAGCTGCAGTCAGATTTTCTTGGTAACCCCCTTTTTCTTTTAAATTCTGTGACTGATACGGAAACACAATTCAGCTAATTCAATGTCCATTTATCTCCCCACAGCCCATTTGTGTCACGTGGACTGGACCTCAGCTTTGTAAAACTTTGACTTGTATCTTGAGCAGACTGAAGCCCCGGCACTTTCAGGGGGCTCTCAGCTTGACATTTGAGCTTTGTTGCTTCAACTGAAACCTCTTTAAAATGGAGGACGGCTACCAAAACCGGACTGCCTTCATGAAAGGTGCCAAAGACATTGCCAAAGAAGTCAAGAGGCAAGCAGCAAAGAAGGTGGGTCGCTCAGTGGATCGGATGACCGACGAGTACAGCAAACGATCCTACAGTCGCTTCGAAGAAGACGATGATGACTATCCCATGCAGGGACACCAGGATGGAGGCTATTACCGTGGTGACAGCCAAGCAGCCAATGATGATGAGGGTGGCCACAGTGACTCCACAGAAGGTCACGATGAAGATGACGAAATCTATGAGGGCGAGTACCAAGGAATTCCCAGGGCTGATTCAGGCAAAGGTAGTCTGGCCGGAGGTCCGGGATCAATGACAGCCGGAGCTCAACAGTTCAGAGATATTGGGGTTTCTGAGGCTGAGAGACGGAAGGACCAGGAGGAGCTGGCTCAACAGTACGAGACCATCTTACAAGAATGTGGTCATGGGAGATTCCAGTGGAGCCTGTACTTTGTACTGGGGCTGGCACTCATGGCCGATGGCGTGGAGATCTTTGTGGTAGGCTTTGTCCTCCCCAGTGCAGAGAAGGACATGTGTCTGTCTGAACCCAACAAGAGCATGCTTGGTGAGACTCTCCATTTTTACACACAGATTGTACAAAGTATTCCAGGGATGCTGAAGTCCAGTCCTGGAAATCTATTCTCCTGGAACCTTTAGATGCATCCTTTTTCCAGCATGCCTCTTTCAAATGGCTGAAATCCCAGATTCCCATGTCATTCAGGTCTGCAGAATGGTAAAAAGCTGGTAAAAAGCCATCCGTTTGATTCAGGAGTGGTGGAGAGGAGTTGCATCTAAAAGTTGCAGGAAGGATCCCACGGACATGACTTCAGCACCTGTAGTATAATTGTTGTAGTCAAGACTTAATGCAGCTTATTCCTCTGAGCCGTAGTCTTTAGTTCTTGCTAAAGAACTATTACTAACATATAAATGAGTTTTTGTGACGACTTCCTTTATGAGACAGAGCATGGGATGTTTATTTAGAGTCAGCGTCACAAACACCATCCCAGTTTATTAGCTTTGCAGAGATTTTCACCACCAATTTAATGACAAGCACGTGCAGTACGGACACTGGATGCATTTCTACATACCAGATACATTTTCTGTTGTTATTAGAGCAAAATAATGTAAGTAAAATGTATAATAGGCAGGCCGCTAGCAAGCAAGTGAGTGTGAACAATACAATTTGTGATATTTTGACTAAATAAAAATCTATATTGCAAAGTTCTTGGGCAAGTAATATGTAACAAGAACTGCAGTTATTAAAATGGCAAAGAAATAAGTCATAAACTTTGATAGCTAATATTTTTAATACCTGTTTAACGTATATAGAAATATAATTGATGTTTTTTTAAATACTTTTTTGGTTTTTTTGGTAGCCAAAAAATATGAATAAATAAATAAATAAATAAAAGTATATTTATTTAGATAACTATCCATGCATTTGCTATACTGCTTCATACAATGCAGGGTAGTACATGCTGGACAGGTCGCCAGTCCACAGGGCCTGAGTGCATAGTGTACTTAAAGGCACTTTGTTCTTTATGCTATTTATGTTTAATTTGTCTCAGTTTGAGTCAGTTAAACACTGACATGTTTTTATCTGCTCCACTTTGTTTCCTCTCCCCAGGTTTGATTGTATATTTCGGGATGATGGTGGGAGCTTTCCTCTGGGGGGCTCTGGCTGACCGGATAGGCCGTCGGCAGTCTCTTATTATCTCACTATCTATCAACAGCATCTTCTCCTTCTTCTCCTCCTTCGTCCAGGGTTACAGCACCTTTTTGTTTTGCCGTCTCCTCTCGGGTGTTGGGTAATTAGAATAAAAATAATTTTTGAATATATGCTGTATAATCAAAGTAAATCATTCTTAATTGCTACACGGTGATGTAACTGCGATATGGTAAACTATAATGGTTATCATTCCCATTTGGGTTCAGGACAATCACTTCCTCACAGAGGTCATATGGCTTTGTTTTGCTCCTTTAGACAGCAATGTCAAAGTTCAAGCTACCTGCAGATTTTGAGTCAAACAGTTTCATATTTCTATTAAAGTCATTTTCATTATATTTATTTGCTCTTGCTATGTAATAGAGTAAATTCTGTAAAGAGTATTTGGTTATGCAAGCTGGGAAAAATGTGTAAAAGCTAATTTTTAGCCCAAATGTGACTGATAATCGTTGTGGCCAAGCAGTTCTCATGTGAGCTCAGTTGATTTTTACGTTTTACAGAATTGGTGGCTCTATTCCCATCGTGTTTTCATACTACTCTGAGTTTCTGGCTCAAGAGAAGCGTGGCGAGCACCTTAGCTGGCTCTGCATGTTTTGGATGATTGGGGGAATATATGCATCTGCTATGGCCTGGGCTATAATTCCACATTACGGTGAGTATAAAAATCCAACAAATGATAAGGTTATTTTATTTATTTTTAACTTTTTTTTGACAAAACAATTGCTACCACTGTGACAGCAGCACATTAGACAGAAGAGTATTTGCAGTTGGTTTAGCATCACAGACGGGAAGTCTCTGTCTGCTCAGAAATGGAGCACTGAAATTGACCTCTGACCTTTCTGGGGTTAACGAAATAAGGACAAGGTTCATGTATGCCACATCAAATTAATATATTAAACCGGGTTTAGACCTTTGCCTCCGTTGTTCTTGAATCATGTTGGGATGTTTCTGTGAATGCTCTGAGTGAGATGTCAGTATTCAGGCGTGTCGACTCATTTCTTTGTGCTTTTTTTCTCTCAGGATGGAGTTTCCAGATGGGCTCTGCGTATCAGTTCCATAGCTGGCGTGTGTTTGTGTTAGTGTGTGCATTTCCTTCTGTTGCTGCCATTGCTGCCCTCAATGCAATGCCTGAGAGCCCACGCTTCTACTTAGAGGTTAGCAAGCGAGCTTGTTGACAGTCTCTTTACAGGTTTTATGCAAATTTGAGTTACAACTACTTGAGAATACAAAGCTAATTTTATTTAGCATTCAGAATAAATGATAGAATATCTTTCAGATGCAAATCTAACTATTTTCCCTTTTTTTAAAAAAAAAAAAACCAGAATGGCAAACACGATGAAGGCTGGATGATTCTGAAGCAAGTACACGACACAAACATGAGAGCAAAAGGACACCCAGAGCGGGTTTTTACTGTGAGTGTCTCGAGGAGACAATAATTTAAATCCCTGACATTAGAAGTCAGAGAGGGAGGGATTGATTGGGAGACTTACAGCAATGGTCACTCGTTAGAAGTTGGTTGTTACCAAGGCAACTTCCCAATGTTATATAATCTGATCACAAATGGAAGGTGTTTGATAGAAACTTAGCTTTTTATGAAAAATGATTAATTTACCTACAGAATGAAAAGATGAGATGGTAGGAGAACTAACACTTGTACCTGCAAGAAAAAAAAATATGAGTCATTAAGTATAATTAGTCAATTCTTAGACATGTCAAATTAAGCAAACATGTTATATTAAAGGTTTTTCAACAGCTGATTATTTTATATAAAGAATATGTGAATAAAGCAAGTATGGGATGCTACAACTCAGTCCAAAACAGCTGGGAATTTTATAGCAGCTTTTTGAGTAAACAGAAGATGCTAAATACTCTGTGGTAATACTCAGACAAAATATTGGCAAGCACAACATGCATTTCCCAAAATTTTATATTTTGAGCAAATGACCGAAGACACAAGTAAAGAGCTCAGGTCAGGTCATTCTCTTACATCACAACATCCTCATCACACAAGAAGAAATGCTAACAGTGACATTTCTCCTGTATTTTGGGCTAAAAGAGTAACAAATTTAATATAAATTCTTACCCTGCTATGTTTTCCCCTATTTGCTTTAACCTTTGAATGCCTTTTTAAAAAAATTCTATTAGATGGACATTTATTGTTAATAATTTAGTCTTTATCAAGCAAATTTCTATTATAGAACAGTGTTATTATATTATAAAAATGAAATAAAATAGAAATTATACAATAGTTAGGGGTCAGAACTAACAGTTTTTAAAATATATATTATATTCAGTGAAGTAGCCTGATGTTTACATGACTGGTGTTGAGAAATAAGTGTGGTTCTCTGATTTCATGGACAAGCATGCAGAGGCATTTATTTCCAATGAAGTAATCAATATGCTCATTTGCCCAATAAAGGGTTAAAGGCTTGTTTTTGTTTAATTTAAGGTTACCACAATTAAGACGGTAAAGCAGATGGATGAGTTGGTGGACATTGGCACGGACACCCCAGTCTGGGAGCGCTACAGACAGAAGATTATGAGCATTTCCCAACAGGTCAGTGAAACTTTTCCAAATATGACTTACATTAAGCGAAATGGGCTCAAATGTTAGAAAACATGAGTGTAGGAGGTTTTCTAGGCACAGAAATAAAAGCAAAGTTCATATTCAAGTTTAATAGCTTAAAATAAAGGGTTATTTTCCTCCACCATTACAATTGCTGTAAAGATGCATTTTCCAGCTTGGAGCTGCCTCCAGAGGTCTGGGTGGAGTTGGCATTAGTGTAAGTAAACATGAGGGGTTGAAATAGGTGGTTGCAAATATTGCCAAAATGTTTCGTATCCTCTTTTTAAAGTATTTAAAGCAAATGAAACAGAATATAATCTGCTTGCTTTAAGCTTTTTACAGCTTGCAAACAGGCAGAATTTCTCCACAGCATTTTTTTCTCCTTTTAGGACACAAACTTTCACTTAAAAGACAAACCCTGTGCTTCTTTTTCTAATAGTTTGAACTTTTTAAAGAAATTCATGTGTTTAAAACTCTGCCCCCACAATGCAACACGTCTGCAGCACTAATTTACCAGTTTCATGCATCATTTCAGTTTGTACGCAGCCTACACGCTGCTGTGTGTGCACACACCTACACCCTGTAATCCCTCCTTCATACCTACTGAAAAGAAAGTCTGGAAAAACAAAGTTTAGGCTCAAAGTACAACTCATTGTCATGGCAACATTAGATCAAACTTATGTTATATGACCAGACAAATGAAAGTAATGTCCTTTTCTTCTTCACGTGTTGCAGATACGGAATAACATTCTCGCCTGCTTCAGCCCAGAGTATAAACGGACAACCTTCATGCTCATGGCTGTTTGGTTCAGCATGTCCTTCAGGTAAAATTAAAGGCCCAGAAAACCTGAGGCATTCCTTTACTTTTTCCTCATATATTGACATAAATTTTGTTGCTTTTTCCATCTATCTTGTCTTTCATAACCTTGCAGCTACTACGGCCTGACGGTGTGGTTCCCTGACATGATAAAGTACATCCAGAAGCAGGAATACGACTCGCGCACTAAGACCTTCTCTAAGGAAATAGTGAAGCATGTCACTTTTAACTTCACCCTGGAAAACCAAATCCATCGCCAAGGATACTATTTCAATGACAAGTAAGGCTTTTTTCCTGTAGGATGCAGCTAATTCGTCATCGTCACTGTCTGATTTAATGCTGTGGCAGAAAAAGGTTTACAAAAGCACAACACAGCTTTAAAAACCGAAGCCTGTCCACAGGTTCCTCAACCTGAAGATGAAGTCCATGGTGTTTGAAGACTCAGTGTTTGAGGAGTGTTACTTTGAGGACATCACCTCTACCCACACCTTCTTCAGGAACTGCACTTTCATTGCAAGTTTGTTTTATAACACAGGTAAATATGACTTTGTCTTACTTAAAGGAGCTCTATGTTGGTTTTGTTGGTTTTATTTTTATTTAATCCCACATTTACACATGTGTGTATTATGTGTGTGCGTAAATGCATGTGTAGTGTTATGTATGTGTATATATGATACACACACACACACACACATATATATATATATATATATATATATATATATGCATTTTTATACTCTGTGTCCGTGTATAGCCTATCAAGTTCTGCACATAGGCTCTTTAACTTGAGTCCACTGTGTTGGAGCAGGGATACATGGAGGACCTGCTGGGTTGTGGCCTTCATAGGACCGAGTTGATTCTTCCTGCTGTTTAGTTTACCTGTTAGAACAGCTACCCATATTCTATTTTAGGTATATGTCTGTGTTTTGTTGCCATTTGTTTTCAGGCTGGGGACACTCGTAAGACTGGGCTTCAATATTACATAAAACTGCAGGACAAGAACTAAGATTTATTTTAATCATTGTTTAAAAAAGTGTGAATGAAATTATGGTGAAGTAATTTCCATGCAAAAAACAAAAAAGGAGGTTTTGGTGGCTCGTCCAGTCTTATAAGAAAGCTATTTTGGTAAAAAACACATCCTTAACTGTTCCACAAAATGTTGAGTCGTAGAAAATGTGATAAATGTTTGTCTGATGAAGCATCGGAGCAGAGCAATGCTGTGAATGATAGCAGAAAATGGGCCAAGTCTTCTCTGGAGGCACCACATGGCTGAAAGATATTTCACGTGGCACCTCTGACAACTAGAATAACATACGATGTCAGAAAGGATGACTACCTGATAGTTGGTTTAAAGTATGCCATCAGATTGTAATACTGGCAGAAACTACAGGCTTATGTCAATCTCAACATTTCAGAGCTACATCAACACTGTTGTTGCATAGATGATCTTACAGTTTACTCACAAGAAGACAAGTTGAAAAGCAACTGTGTCGAACAGGAAATGCATATCATGTAGTCCATCATCACCCTTCCAACCTGGGTTTGCTTCCCTTTCAATAAAAGCCATTAACCATGCATGTGGCAGAAGCATTTACTGAGAAATGTCATTTGATATATTGGTATTCTCTAGAAAACAGGATGGAAAAGCTAAGCTAATATCTTTATAGACCAGCCATCAGGGACAGATCTGCTTAGAAAACATAGGTAAAAAGATCAGTAGAGCAGATTAGTTATGACCTGCATGAGAAAGCATGATTAATACAGGAAGTAGAGAATAAACCACAGATACAGGGAGGAAGTAATAATGTGGGAGCAGATTTTCTTTATTGAAGATGAGTTTACTCTTTAAGCCTTTAACCTTAAAAAAAGATTAAAATATTGTCCATCATGCACTGACATTTGTTACATCACGTTGGACATCCTTGATAAATTACATCCAGATTTCTTTTGTTATTATTTTATTTCTGATTATCTCTAATGATCTCATTTCTAATTTCAGCTGCTCAGTAAATAAATTGTTTGGGGTTATGTATGAGCTGAAAGAAGGAGTAATAGAACATTGTGTTCAGCAGTCATAACTGATCTGTTGCTAGTAACCCAGGGTTACGCAGCAGCACAAGTGTTACCATAGCAACACAAACAAATCCAGCCCAGGCTTTTACATGGCAGGGGGATAGGATTAGATGAGAAGCAGTGCTTTGAAACTGAGAAAAAAGGAGTATAGACGTTATCACAAGACTTGATCTGGATGTGGAGACAGAATAGTTTCAATCTGAGCTGTCAGTGCTTTTCTACCAGAGGCTTACATCAGAGCTGGGATGTAAACACTTTCTTCCTGTACACCATTCATCCTCAGCTGGGACAGATTTATTTAGGTTTAGTTTTCTGCAACAGTAACAGCTCTTTTATTTCCATTCCTTCATGTTTGTACAACTTGTGCATTTAAACATGTTACGATCACTTTTTATGGCTACTCTCTAATATAAGATGGGTATTTTTTTTAGCATCGTCATCAGAAAATCTGCATATCTCATCTAAGCAGCAAAAAACAAAAAAATGACAGTACCCTCAGAGACAAGTAGCTTGACCTCTCCTGATGTTTTACTTGATGTTTTTATGTTTTGTTTCTGATTGAAAGCAGACTTTTTGGTTTTGTGCGGTGACTGCTGAAATTCCCTGGCTTCTTTTACTGAGATGGTTTAATTATCTCATTTCCTGTTTAAAAATAAGTCATTTGTATATGGTTAGAAAGAAAGTTAACTTGTAATGCTTAAATAGCAGATTATAAATCCTTTAATGTGCCTTAATGGAAATTGTTTCTCAAGTATCCACAAATTTAAGTGTGTTTATTTTTGTCCTCAGATTTGTTCAAATACAGGTTTGTTGACTGTAAACTGGTCAACAGCACATTCCTCCACAACAAAGAGGGCTGCATTCTCGATTTCAGTGATGACTTCAACAACGCCTACATGATATATTTTGTCAACTTTCTTGGCACACTGGCTGTGCTGCCTGGAAACATTGTGTCAGCGCTATTAATGGACAAAATTGGCCGTTTAAGAATGCTCGGTAAGTAAATAATTCAGTTTTCATCATAAATAGTTTAGTAGAAGTATGAAACTTAGGGCCATTACAGAGATCTGATTATATTATTATTATTATTATTGTTATTAGAATCATCCATCAATTTTCTACCGCTTTTCCCTGAACGGGGTCGCGGGGAGGCTGGAGCCAATCCCAGCTCACAACGGGCGAGAGGCGGGGTACACCCTGGACAGGTTGCCAGTCCATCACAGGGCCTTATTAGAATCAATAATTCATATTTACTTATACATGTCCGATATAATCGGCATACCGATATTATCGGCTGAAATCTCAATAAAATGTGATATCGGAAATTTTCACTTTTGTTTTTTTTATATCAAACTCTTCAGCTAAGTCTCCTCTACCTCACAATGACTAAATGTAAGATATGTCATGGATAGTTTTCCAAATATGTTTGTTTGTTTGCACAACTTGCCATAAATCCTGTGACATCATCAAATTGTGTCGTCACTAATAAGCAGTGTCGGGACCTTTACTTTGAAAAAGTAATTAGTTATAGTTACTACTTACTTCTCCAAAAAAAGTAACTGAGTTACTCCACTACAAAAGTAACTATTTTCCAGGAAAAGTAACTATTGCATTATTTATTGTTTTAAATGTCAACAAATGTGGATTTTCCCATTTATTTTAACGCCGTTACTCCCACCACTGCTAATAAGGAGCATAAGGAGCTTGGAAGTGGAAATTGTCTGCAGACATTAAATTTGCTGCAAAGTGGATGATGAATCTTATTTACCAGAAATTAATTTAGTTTCTTTTCTTTTTTCTTGGTTAGGAATAAAATGTATCGGCATCCGTTGATATCGGACAAAATCGGTATATTGGGTATTGGCTAAAAAACCCAATATTGATTATCCCTCACTTATATTCATATTTATTCTTCTAATTTGTATATTTAATTTATTCTTCTTTATTCTTCCCCACTTCAGTTAAACACCCCACAATGCTGTCTTACATCACCTCCACGTGTCCAAACTAACACCACATGGCCAAATCCTCTTTCTTTTCCCGACCCACATACACCTCTAACCAGAAAATGAACAGAAATAAATATCGGCTCAGTTACTAGTCTGTTCGATACAGATGTATTATAAAATGACAAATATCTATCGATGCCGATATCAATGCAGACATATCGCGCATCTCTGCAGATAAGTTTGGTGTAATTCTGCTTCCTCTCTGCACACAGCGGGATCCAGTGTCATATCCTGTGTCAGCTGCTTCTTCCTGATGTTCGGCAACAGTGAATCCGGGATGATCGCTCTCTTGTGTCTGTTTGGTGGCATCAGCATCGCTTCGTGGAACGCCCTGGATGTGATAACGGTGGAGCTCTACCCCTCGGACAAACGGTAACAGGAAAGCAGTTGTTTTTGATGGTTGTGTTCTGTGTCAGTGTTTTTAATCTGATCTTTACTTTTTATCTTTATTTAGTTAAATTTAACATATTTTTTTAGAGTGAAGGATGTTTCTACACTTCTCTCTCAGCATCTCTTATCAAAAAGCAAGTGTTCGACAAATTGCTAACGACAGCCACTAAAATAAATTAACAATAAAAGTATTCATCACACAAAATAATTGTTTGTATTAATTTTAGCTTCCACTATTAAAAGTAATGTTCAGTGTGTTCAGTGTTCAGTTTAATATTCAGCATAATGTTCAGTAAAGTAGCAGAATGCTAAGCTAGTAACTAAAACTTAGCACAGGGAATAATTTTCTAAAAGTTACTTCTATTGTGAAGATAAATTCTGTTCAGGTTGTGTAAAAATAGGCTTTAATTTGCAGGTAAAGTTAAAAAAAACAACTCTCACAGGCCCATTTTACCAAACTGCATTTTGTTTTTGCTTTGGGTGAGAACTCTCATTAAACTCATTTTCCTTTTAATTGAACACCTTTATACCAGTTGGATCCATCCATTATTTTTTCTCTTTTATATTTTTGAAAGGGTTTTCTTGTTTACTAAATAAAATTTGATAACAAACCAAATAGAATCAGTATCTTGAACCTATTTAAGAGCATATTAAACGCACATTGTAAGAAAAAGGAAGATGCTTAAAATAAAATAACATGGATCTATTGGTGACATTTATGGTAATCTAATTGCAGGAATGCAAACTTCCAGACAGGATCTGTAACAACCAGTGCAGTTAAAATCCCCCCTTTTAAATCAACCATTGATACCATTATAAGTGTCCCTCTGTTCTTGTCTTCAGGACCACGGCGTTCGGCTTCCTGAACGCCCTCTGTAAGCTGGCGGCCGTGCTGGGCATCAGCATCTTCCAGTCGTTTGTTGGCATTACCAAGGCTGTACCCATCTTATTTGCCGCTGGTGCGCTGGCTGCAGGTAGTTTCCTTGCAACAAAGTTGCCAGAAACAAGAGGCCAGGTGCTGCAGTAAAGCAGATGATCAGCAGTGGGCAGCAGAGTACAGCTGGAGTAGAGCCTGAAAATCCCTGAGAGCTTCAGCGCTGCCCGTCCGTCACACAGCAACAGAATAGACTGCCTAACCCAATGTAAACCCAGAATCCTTTGAAATGTGGACTTTTACCATGATCATAATAGAAGAGCACACATATGTAGAAAAAGATACCTGTACCATCATAACACCAGAGCTTCATTTCAACTGCTCTGTCTGGTATTGTTAGGAATCCGAGGAGTAACCCTTACAAGGTGATGTGGTTTAGATGTATATTTGTGGTTAGGATAAAACACATCTACAGTGAAAAGACAAAATGGTCAGAAGAAGAGATGAGATAAAAAAAAGCCATTTCTGGGGATTTAGTTCATGTTTTAGGTGAGTATGCAAATATGATTGCAGTACTTTTGTTTGTGTCTTTGACCTCAGAGACTGTATTATATATTATACAATACACAACGTTAATATTTTAATTTATTTTTTTAAATGAATGTTCAACCTCAGAAAGCCCATGACTCTTTAAACACTGCCTGTTACTAAAGCCAGACAAGCTGAGTGCTGTTATTTTCTAAGAAAACACAATGAAAACATTCCAGAGAGGACAGATTTATTCAGATGCTCTCATTTGATTTGTCCCTGAACAATTCCAGTCTGTTGCCTTCGCAGTCACACAGGTAAAGGTGCATTTCACAGGATTCTCTGTTGTACGTGGGACTAGTTGGATCGAGCTCCCCAGTGTTAAACCAACGTTTCCCCTCCCTGATGTGTGGCAATTTGTTGTTGTTGTTCGTAAGTGGTATGCAGGAGCGTCTGTGGGACGGATTTTGAAGTGCTGAATGTGAAAGCAGAGTCGAAATTAGTTGTGTTCGCGCGTGTGGGCATATTTCACGGTAGCTCACTTTGTTTGAGCTTTGTGGGGCCCACGATGCTGGGCCTCAGAAGTTTAAATGTCTGTTTGAGAGTTGACATGTGGATTTAGGGTTAGCGTGGATTCCTCACGTAGACAGGTGTGCAAGGATGTGTGTGACTGCCTCTGCATATGTGTGTTTATGTGAGGACGTTTGATTTATTTAAACTTAATCATGTCATTAAAATGAGCACTGCCACGTAGATTACATTTTTCACTCTGAGGGGGGTTCAGTTAAGTCTTGAACCCAGACTCAGTAGTTTTACCCCTTTAAATGTCAAATAGAGGCCCATTTTTCAGCTTATGTCAAAGATTTGCAACCCACATCAGCTTTCACGAGCACATTACATTCACAAGCACAAAGCAAATGGGACCAAAAGCAGAAACGGAGGCGGTAACAAGCTCCAACTGATCAGTCAGCGCAGCACAAAAGAAAAACAGGATTTTATTTTAAGGGCTCCTGAACAGTCACACTGTATTCATTCCTGGCTTAAAACATTTTTTTTTTTACTGTACTCTATTTGGTGATACCCTCTATCTACTTCCTTAATGCTAAAATACCTGCAGTGACTTAAAATTGGACAGAACTGGTCTAACAGGAAAGATGGTCATTAGTTATACATATCCCTGTACTATGGTATAATTTCTCCAAAGGTGTTCATCAATATGTGGGCTGACAATCAGCGAGCCAGTGAGTGTGAGGTTTGGACCTTAAAACGTCCTCTGGAGTGTGTGTATCTGTGTGTGTTAGTTTTGCTGTCTTATGAAGTCACAGGAGTGCCATGAAAAGGAATAAATCTGTAAAGGGATGGCCAAATACATGGCTACAGAAAAATGAATAAATACCCTTTTTAATACAACTAGTAAAATGTAATTTGTACGATTCCCTTTAGAGGATAAAAAGTATTCCTTTATCTTTTCCCTTTGTTCATGTTCACGCTTTCTTTTTCTTTCACAGATACCTTATTTTTATGGCAATCCTGTGAATGTCTTAGATGTGCCCTCCCAGACAAAATAAATAAAAAAAAAACAACAAAACATGTTAGCTTAGCTTAGCATAAATACTGAACATAGCCATTGTCCTCTCAGTGCTAGGCTAAGCTAACAAGCTGCTGACTGCAGCTTCATATCTATATTGTTTGCTAAAATCAGAAGTCTTTTCATGGAAATTATTTTTTTTCCCAAATGCATCAAATTACCTTTAAGAGTTTTCTTAAATCTTTTTTGCTTCTGTATAAAAGTCATTGGTTGTGTATGCCAGAAAGACTAGATATGTGTGTGTGTGTGTGTATGAGTGGATGTTTAGGCTGACAAAACTGTCTATCACATATTTTTCTACTCTTTTGTGTTGCAATGTTCATCCTGTGATGAAAACAGCTTAATTGGGGACCACGTGATATACTAAAAGAAACAAACAAACACACACAAAGCTAATGCAATATGCAGTGTGGAATTTTATGTTTTGTTCTTCGTAACAGACCTGGGTGCTCTTACGTCGATTCATTTCCGACTGAAAACACATCAAAGGAAACTAGTCACAGAGACTAAGTGTGGTCTGCTTGTATGTTAAGAAACATGAAAAAACCTACCTTAATCCACACAGTCTATGCCACCCATCAAGCCTCTGTACCCAACTGATCGTGACGCATGTTTGTATTGTATTGTCAGACTTTTTGGACGTCCTGTATGCCAGCTGTTTTTGTCTAAAGCAAGAACTAGTGTTTTCATTGTTGTATGATGACATAGATTTGTTGCTTGCAGTGATTGTTCTTATTTAAAGTGGGTAAATTGATCAAACTTGTACTGAAAGTAAGTTATCGGTGACTGTGCTCCTTGTTTACCTTGGACCCAGGAAACTTTTATACATACATAACATACTATATAATATAATATATGCCTGAATTTATGAAGAGGATGTTTGTAATCCTGCAGTCCATCTTATCACACAGGTGCAAGATGGTTAAGGCCGGGAAAAGGCAATATGGTACGAGCCAAAAATGTGCATAAATGATGTACTACAAGTTAAATTTGACACACCTGCTTGTTTGTGTGGATCCAGAAGAATGGGGTAAGTGTTAGCAATAAAGTGAAGACTTTCCCCGAGTCGGAGAAAACATCAAGTCAGCGCAAAACTCCAGAGTGTTGCAGTTTGTCAAATCATCAAAAAAAGTAGCCTCTATCAACCTGAAGCTCCTGTCTGAAATGTAAAAGTTTACTACTTAGTGTGACTATGTGTAGAATTTCCACTCTATAAATATATATAACTGTACAAATGATGAAAATGATTGCCGGTTTGAGTTTTATCTGTAACATTTGCAGTGGATGTTGTCAAAATACAGCAAACACCATGCTGAAGACCTCACTTAGTGAAGGTGGGCTGTTGAAGGTGTTTTATGGCATGATTTCTGTTTAGTCAAACCTTAGGAGCAGACGAGTCCTGAATGAATGGGCCGATCCATGCCCGAGGCCCAAATCCTTCACTGCAGTCGGGACTGAAGGAGTTTGTTTTCTTTAGTTTGACCTGTTTATTAAGTGAAACAAGTTCTAAATGTGAGCTCACTTCAAAATTCAGTGTACCGTGTGTAGAAGCTGTAGATGTTTGTACGTGAACATATGGAAATTGTGCAAGAAACGATCAAAGAAAAATCTTTTAAAAAAAGGGAAAGTTATATATGATAAAAATCTAGCGTGTGTTGTCTTTGTGTTTTGTAAATGAAGACTGAAAATCTTGGTATATTCAGTATTTATTACTTCTGGATATTGAGAATATTTTAGTGATGCTGAAAAGGTGCTGTATTTATTTTCTGTGAGACTTGTTCATCACGCTGGAATTGATCCAGTTCTATGAAGAAAAATGATCAATCATAATGAAAAATAAAACTTGGAAGAAACCCAGTGTCGTGAATTGCATAGCTCGAGTTTACCTAATGTTTTTGTGCATTTTTGACACATTTTCCTGCCTGTTGGCTGTGATAGTCCTTATATTGGGAATAAATATACTCAACAAACCTTTGGAAATTAGGATTTTTTCCCCCCATCTTTTCAGTTTCAGCTAATCAAACATTTATACTTTTTTTTTTCCCAATGAATGACCTTCCCACCCCCCTCATCTCAGAAACAACTGAACTAGCTTCCTGTGCAGATCCCCATATGATCCAAAAAATATCTAACTGGAAAAAAATAGAACCAGAAAGAAAAATGACCCTGTAGACGCACAAAACACCAACACAGAGGCAAAAATCACCCCAAAGACAGAAAACTACGGTCCAAGTCAACATGATTAACGGCCAATAAACTCATAACTTATGTGTGCAGTCTAGCTGGGAGCTTTGGAAACCCAGTTACCATAAATCAAAGTTTATGGATATTGGGATATTAAATAGAACAGCAAATGGTGTCTGATGTTCCAGTTGCCTAATTTAGTTCCCAGTTATCCTCCTTCATCCTTATATGGGTTCAATTACAGATATACATTATAACAATAATATTTGGTTCACCTCTTAAGTCACAAGCATCAAATTAATATACAGATTTTCCTCAATTTACCACAGTACAAGCATTGTGTGCACAAAATAACATGTCAGTAATACTGGGCCTGTGCACTGAGAAAAGCCATCCTGATGCCTCATCTGAATCATGTGAATATGAATAAGACTCAAGTGTGCCACTGATTTACATATTTGTTAATCCCTGCACTTACTTTCTAGATTGTGTAATTCTTTATAGTTGGATATTATTTAAAAGATGCAATGTAAAAAATGTCAGCGTCAAAACAATTATATTAAAGACTGATATCTAATCATGAGGCTTAACATTTTGGTAGACATGTCTAGTTGCCATGGTTCTGCATAAATAGCAGCTGCCAGATTTATGCCACAGTTTCACTAAAGGTGTTGAGGAAATGTACCATGCAAACAAAATTACAGCTTTGGGATAAACCTTAAGAAACAAGCCAACATTTTTTTAGATGGCCAGTGTCCATTTGCAACAATTTGATATTTGAAGTGATTTCTTTACGGGTAGATCCATCCATCATCTGTATTGCTTGTTCCAATGAAGGGTCACTGGAGCCTATCCCAGCTGAATTGTTGAGGTAGGGTAAACCCTGGACAGCAACCAGTCAAACACACACACACACCTCAAGGACCATTTCAAAAGATTTCAACATGTATGCATTTGAATGGTGGAAGGAAGCCAAGAACAAACCCCATACATAGATCGAGACATGCAAACTCTGCCCAGCAGGGGTCGCTGTTTGACCAAATCGGCAACCCTTGTGTAAAGCTGCAGCCCTCCTTGCAGGCCTTACCACTATATGTTAATATATGCCTAAAAGAATCCATATTGGCCTTTAGTTAACACATGAACAGTAATCTCAAAAAAGCACAAAATTGTCTTCAATACTTTAAATTCTGGTGGCAGTTTAACTTTTGTGTGCACTGAAAACATTGTAATTTAATGTTTGTGTACATGTAGCCTTTCATTTTATATTAAAAAAAAAAAAAAAAAAAAAAAAAAGGGAAAAAAACCCACCAACCAGTCTGACCAGTTTCATTCAAGTGCCCCCTTAGAATTAGTCTGTTTTCGTGGGTTCTCACTTTGTTTAGGCGTTTTGCC
>JBAMHV010000018.1:13573495-13584162 GCA_037177535.1 Pseudomugil gertrudae
TCTATCTATCTATCTATCTATCTATCTATCTATCTATCTATCTATCAATCAATCAATCAATCAATCAATCAATCATACTACCATCAGCGGCCTCACCTCCTCTGTACTTATGGAAGGATGGCAGCATGGCATTCACGGCTACAGCGATTGGTCCAACTGAAGCCACTGCAGCCTGCAGAGCCCTCTCATCTCCATGTGGAAGGACATGGAAGCTGGAGCAATAAGCTGCCTTTCCTTTCGCAGAATAGCGGCATTTCCCGTTCTGTAAATAGAAGTTATGTTTAGGGGATATATTTAAGATCTATTTAGCTAGATTATAATAGATAACAACTAAATACTCAGAAATATTCTTAAAGTTCAGTTTAAAAAAAGTGTAATAACTACACATGTCCATGTGTTTAAAACAAAGGTGTCTGAATTAAGGTACAAACATTCAGAGACGTAATTTTTCATAAGGTGTTTTTGTATAAGGTCGCCTTCAGGGGGTGTAATCCAATCCTGAATGGGTTTATTTTTAGTCCAAACCTGAGCAAACACAAGCAGTAAGTGAGTGAAATGGAAAACAAGAAGGCTACTTATCCAAAGAAAATGTTTTGAAGCTTTGAAAATGCAGCAGTTTCTTTATTTAGCCTGGCAGTTTCCTGCAATACATAACTTTGCAATGTAAAGCGATTTGTACTCATGTAATAATCCTTAACAAGCCTTTATTGATGCAATGCGATGATTTACACAGTGGATCAATGCAGCAGTTTAACATCCTGGTGTGGGACTGGTGCTTTAAATGCTACATATATGTATAACATATGCATGCAAAAAGGGAATTTGTTGCAGGAGTTTTAGCTTTCTTTTGAATAATTAGTCCAAACACAATTTGAGCTGCAAATGTAAACATACTTAATGATTTTTCTCACAGCGTATTTAATGAATATGCAATGAAAAGTTCATGCTTTGTGTTTAAATGAGGAAATTAAGAAAGAATCAAGTAGAAAGCAAAAAAATCACCTGGTGTTCATAGGGATAAAAGGTCTCAGAGTCAACGCCTCTGTTGCGGATGATGTAGCTGTAAGACTTAGTGATATAACCTCCTCTGCAGCCAAGGTTTCCATCAGTGGTGCTGCAGTCCACCAGGTTCTGTGGACTCAACGAAACAAGGACACCTGTGCGCTTCTTCATTTGACCCTCAAGTGCTCCCAAAGAGCTGAAGGCCCAGCATGAGCCACATAAGCCCTTAGAAAACCCACAAAAACATGTTTACAGCAAATGTTGATGTGCTTTTTTATTCTCCTTTTCGGATTTCTTACTTGGTTTCTGACAGGGTTGACCAGTCCTTCCCCCCTCCAGTCCACACTCTGCGGGAGTGATATACCAGTGATGTCCTTAAAAGTGCTGTTCCTAAAATCAAAATGCTCTTCCAGCTTCAAGCCGTTGAGTTTCTCGTTGATCTCCTCAGCTGTCTAAACACAAAAGAGAATACATATGAAAGATGTCCTGTGTGATCTGTCATGGCTCAAACAGAAGCGTAAGAATACAATGCAGCCTATATGTTTAATAATCCTTTTATTTAGCTACAAACTTCATTTGATCAAACTTTATCAATACATTTTGAGTTATGTTAGCAACAGACAGACATACAAACAAACACAGCATATGAGGAAGTAATAACAGTTTTGTTTTTATTCCTTAAAATAAGTCAATTATTTAGACTATCTATAAATCCACATACATGGCAGCGGCCATATTTGTGCCATCATGTTACCATGGTGTCTCCAAATGGAAAAATAACTCAGTTTTGGCCACTGATGGCTACTGTTGGTTCCATCTGACCTGTGTTTGAAGTCCTGTCCATGCACATATTCACCACTAGATGTCAGTAATTCTTACACACTGTTCTGCTGTTTGGAAATGTTTGCTAATAGCTGCATTGCAGAGTAAAAACCTAAAGAAAAAACTGTTGAAATTATTTCAATGGTTTAAAGAATGTCTTTTAGTTTAATGATCTGGAAACATACAAGTTATAGATATAAGAAACAGATATAAGTAATGAAGTATTTATCTATGTTTTTACACTCAAGGTTTCTTTACATCCCAAATTTTTAAACTGACACCCAAAAATAACCATGGATTAAGGCAACATTGCTGTTTGCATACTGAAAACCATTCTCTAAGTTACACAACTTACTCAGACTTGGTGAGGTGAAAAATGAACCACAACTTCCTCTGATTTGTATCAAAGTTATAACAACAAAGATGAAGTAAAGCACTTCTGGTCCGGCTTTAGCTTTTCATTATTCCAACACCACTCAAGGTCAAGCATTTAGCTATATGTTTAAAACTAAACAGTCTTCCTCAGTCAAACGGATACTCTCACACAAGTTTTTTTCCATAATTTAGGGGTTTTGTGGGAATTATGTGATGTGTTTGTTCATACGCCAGGGAATAAATGACTATTCTCCCTCCTGGCTTTATTTCTCTCTGTTTTGTGCATTTTGCCCCAGCCTTTTCCTGACTTTCGGCCCAGCTTGTACCTTTGATTCATTATAAATTTATCCTCCTTCTTTGGATTTTTGCCTCCCGTCTGCTCCCTGAATCGTCTGTGAATAACGTCTATCCTCTTAAATAATTGTATTTTGGACTTATCTTCGTCTTCTACGCTCTTTCATTGGGTCTTTTCCTAAACAGTTGCGTTAATTCCCAACGCAACTGTAATGCACTGTCCTCTGACAGTAAGCCAAGAGCTTGTGCGTGTCCGAGACACTTCTGCCAGATTCCTGCAGAGTGAAACGTCATGCCCATCCAGGCTTTGCTGCTCAATCTTTATCTTTAAAATAAAAACAAGGCTTTTTCTCTCATCTTCATTTACTGTCTTAATTTAGCATAAACATGAAACCCTATACAACAAAAGAAATATGACTCTTATTAACAATTTGTCATGTCTTTTGTTTGCTGACCTGTACTTGTATTTGATCAAATGCTATCACACTCAATGCACTTAACACTGATTAAAACCTTGTTATGCAGCTTAATGGTAAACCTGATTTGGTCATGATTACTTAAGCTCTATTGCGCACACTACTGAGGATTAAAGACAATAAAAGAAAAAAAATCAATAAAATTGACAGACTTTATATGACAAACAGTTAAATAAAGCTACACAACTCACTTACCATTCATCTCTAAATCTCCCAGAAGCCACAGACAATTTGTTGGCTTATCTTTTAGATTAATGGCCCCAAATATGTTGGATTGCTCAATGTTTCATTAGCCTCCCCAAACTTACAGAGGGTCATATAAGAGTTGTGTAATATAAGAGTCCTGATTGACCAAGCTGGCCTAGTCAGGCTGGATTAAATTAATCAGATTGTATGAAGGGGGATTACAGCTGGTCCATAGGTTGGACTTTAAATTAAGCCCACATGGTGCAGGTTTAAAGGCAGATTAACAGTTCTGCACAGTGACATCCATCTCACACGAGCAAAAGATCAATGAACATGAATGAACTCCTCACGTTATATTTAGATTGTGTTAACATGCAGCCTACCTATCACAAGCTTGCCTCAGTTTGTCTCAAGTAAATCCAGTAATATCCAGAATAATGTATTTTTAAGGATCTTTGTCGTTGTTGCAGTGTTGAACATGTGTATAAATGCCATTTAAAGCCTCACATTCCAAAACATCTTAGATAATAGCTGCCTTTGTCTATGTAAAGATGCAGCTTCTGTGATGGGTCCAAAGCTGTGGAGTGAACTTTCCTCCGCACACCGGACAGGTTTCCTCCATTGCTGTTTTTAAATCTGATTCAAAACACTTTTTTCTTAGTCTTTAACCCAGAGTGAGGCTGTGACTGATGCTCATAGATTACTAGTGTTTCTATTATGACGTTTTTATTTGTTTATTTGTTAGTTTCCTTCCTGTAAATGGGGTTTCATGTGAATGTTTTTGTGTATTTTATTGTTCTGGCCTATTTTTATTTAGCTGTGCAGCACTTTGATCAGCTACATGGTTATCTTTAAAGTGCTTTATAAATAAAGCTGATACGGTTTTGTATATGTCTTACATATAATGTGTTGCTACATTTCACAGTTTTCACACAATTTGCACCTTGTTTTTTTTTAATCTATTCTATGGATGACAGGAGATTCTAAAGTAGTTTGAGTTTTCCATGATAACTAGACTTTACTGCACCACCCAATGGCATGCTTCAGTTTACCTCCTGTTGTCAAATGGCTTCAGTTGGGAGGAAAAGATTATGGTTAGTGGTGGGATTGTGTGCATTGTTAGGCTCAGAAAAGTGCAAATTGTTACATTATACTCATGGGTTGTGTTTCTTGTCATGTGATGTGGATTCAGCACAAAAAGCAACTAATGGTGAGACTGGGCAGCCGAGTTAAGCAGGAAATGGCATGTGTGACATTTTGCATAAGTCTACATAATTCTATTCACACTTCTCCCTGTTGTATCATCAGAGAGTTAAAGCTGTGACACTAGAGAAAAATAAAAACCCCTACCATGTCCGAAAGGTGGTTCAGTCCCAGTGTGAAACTGTGTTTTCCTGCTGAAGCCTCCTGGTTGTGGCTCATCACCATATACAGGTTCTTCTCCCAAACCGCTCTCCGGAAGGCCAACTCAGTCTGAAACAAGTGTACCTTAGCTAACCTGTTCTGTGTTAATGTGACAATAAAAGCAATATGTTTGTACCTGATTAGCATAAAATTTGTGGTGTTTATTTTTCCACTCTTCCCACACTTTGTTTGCAGAAGATGAAGAACAGCTGAGGACCACGGAGGCTGAAAGCAGCGCTGCGTATAAAAACTGCATCCTGCAGAGAAAAACAGAGCAAGCTCAGCAGACAAGACTCTTGAGTCCTTTTACTGTGGTGGTCATACTCTGACCTGTTGTTTAATTATCTAATTTTGACATTCCAGCTGCAGGAATTTGCTCAGTGAGACTTCAGGATAATTTCCTGACACAATTTAAACCACACAAGATGAGAACGGATAAGAGCAAAACACTTATACTGAAATCCTGAAGTTTTAAGTGTCTAATTAATTCTATTAACTTTACTTTTTTAACTTATAAATATTCAGTAATATGACACTATTAACCCCTGCCAGGTAGACATTTATCTAAAAAATAGAGGTTTTGTTTTATGTGATTTATGAAATATTTCTGTGCATTTCTTTTATTTGAAAACCATATAAGCACAAATTTATGAAAAAAATCAAACAAACAAAAGAAACAACCAGAAAACATCACAGAGATTTACATAAAATATAACATAATGTCTCAATAAACACAATTAAATACAAAATAAAACACGGTATCGTTTAAAATAAATTAACAATCATCAAGGATGGCGCATTTCACAGAAATATAGTTGCATTTATCCAATTATAACAGTAAAAACACAACATTTAAGAAAAAAAATCATCATTTCACCTCATAAATAAATAAGAACAAGGTCACAAGTGTTTTCTGAACAGCAGAGTTTTGTGATTTCAGAAACGCAGCAGCCAGTGAGGCTTCACTGTGTTTTCTATTTAGCTGATTTTGGCTTTATTCTTTACTCTTGATGCTGTTTTTAACATCCGACCCACCAAACAAAACCCTCCATATTTAAGCCTGTGCTTGCAAATCCAGATATAGTGTTAAAATAAATACATTTTCTATAAACTTATCTAATTTATATGTAATGTCTATTTATGTCTATCTAAATTCATGATGTTGCTGTTAGTATCACTAACCGGAGAGCTCATGTGTAGCATGCGTAAGTATATGTGAGTGAAGGTTTGCACACAATTTGTCTCAAAGTCTAAACAGAAAGTGTGTCCAAACTTTTGACCAGTGCTGTCATATTTATCACAGAAAAATTGCGCAACAATACGATTTGTTTTAATGTTAAAAAAGGAAACAGAAGCTTCTTCAAATATGTTCTCAGCTCACAAAGGGAAGTTCAAACATGTGTCGCTGTACTCTCTCAGCCTCTTTCTCAGCTAATCTTTTCCTACTATGTATTTACCGCCATACTGTACACACATACAAATGAACAAGCTGATCTTCTCTCATCCACTAAACACCCCAAAAGTCATCCTCACAGTGATGAAGAAGATCTCACCTTAATGTGGAGCGATTAGCAGGTTTGTAATGCCACTGGAAGAAGGTTCACCCTTTCAAATGGAGACACAGACCTTCACACACAAATGAGGAAGTTTAGTTTCCTCTGAGAAACTTCTAAAAACCAGTCTCTCCAGTGCATCTGCGGCTCGTCATGTGAGTCTAATTTACTATCAGCTGCAGTAGCTCAAAATACCCTTCCAGTTGCTACAGTATTCAAATTCCCATTAATGAAACAGCATGAGGAGGAAAATGAAGCAAAGCAGCTGTTTTCTAGTCTGGGGCCAATGGTGTAAGAGGTACACGGGCTGATGTTGTGATGCAGTATAGCTGGCTGAAACAAGAAGAGGAAATACGGTTAGACGTGGCAAAAACAAGGAACCACAATAGTTACACTGGATTTGTCTCTGAAGTTTCCTCAAAACTCTTCTAAGGAAGAGAAACATGTACCGTAAGCTGTAAGCTCACCAGTGCCCTCTTACTGGTATGTGTACAGTTGCATAAATCAGTGGTAATGTAATAGACTCCATCTGTTTACATCACTGGCCAAATGAGAATAAAAACAAATAACCACAGCAATGATTAAATCATCGTGATGGAAGTAAAACACAGCTGAGATAGTAGAATTACCCAGACATATCACGGCAGTCATTACAGGCAACAAATATATGGATATTATGCAACGCTTAACATTGATTGGCTTATGCTGTTGGTAGAGTTCATCTTTGATCTTTCCCCTTCCCGAATCCGGTTTTGGACAGAGATTTGCTGATGAATGCACATTCCCTAAGGTACAGTAACAGATGGCAAGTTAGTGTCTCAGCACAAGCTCCCTCTCTGTGGTGATCATGCATGTTCTATGTGTGCCAACAAAATCCTGCAGCAGAGCTTTAAGTAAACACCTGATTGTTTTCCCTTTATTTCTATTCGCTGTCATTGCATCTAAGCATCCACAGTGTTTATTTATGATTCTAAATGAGTTGTAGTAGTTTCCATCGGATATGACTTGGCTGTATTTATCTCCATTTTATTCAAATTCATCCTCTGCATTACTTTTAATATCATATGAGACAGAAAATCTCACTTTGATATACCGGTATCTTATTTTTATTCAAAAGCATTGCCAGATCTGAAGGGGAACAAAAACAACTAGTAAAAACCTGCTTTTTAAATCTGATTTACCCCAGTTTGGTGGGTACCTGGAAGTGAGGATCTTCTTCATTAAGGCTTGCCTGCTAATTGCTGGGATAGGCTCCAGCTACCCACAATACTGAATCAGACTTAGCAGCAGAAATAAATGAATACCTAGGTAACTTGTTGTTGAAACTAGTTTATTTTAGCCTGAATGAACAAACTCAAATGGAGAGTAGGCTATAAGGGGAAGAAGGAAAATTTAACTATACCAGTGGACTTTATAAACATGTTTCCCACTTATTTAAACTGTACACATCTTCTATAAAAATGCAGCAACAAAGAGCGGAGCAAGTGGAAGCATGTAAAGCTGACGTGAGACAGTGGTAAATGCTTGTCTCTTCATTATGGTCAAATCTTTTGTATTCACTTGACCTGATTATTACCGCAGCATATATTTCTGACATTAAAACTCTGTACTTCTGACTCATATTGATGGCACAGTGACATTTAATACGTATGTTTCTTATTGCCCAGCAGCATCCTGTGGTGGAGAAACCATAGTTTATAACTCTTCCTTCCCAGCATTACAGGACAAATGTGAAAACTGTGTTTTGCTTACTGGCAACTTGTAACATGTGAGCAACTGCTTATCAGAAAATTTATCATTTTGAATGCACAACATGAGTGATTCAGCAAAGAGAAGTGAGGAATTATCAGAGGAAATGAGGAAACAAAAGAAAGGAGGGGAATTTGACTGACCTTTACATTTCAGAGAGTGTTTGTATACAACATTAATGCTAAATTGGGCTTTAATATTAGGGGCACCATTGTGCAAAAATGTGCAGTGTTATCATGCAAGGTGTAAGTGGAGCTGAACTCATATGTGCCTTTATTGTGCCATTTTAAGCTCTCTGTCATACATAAAATGTTTAGGAATATTTCTTTAATACCAGAGTAAAATTTATTTGAATCATTGCCTGTCATCAAATACAACGTAAGCGTACCTAATAACTTGGCTCTGAATCTACCTTTCTAGGTTTAGTTATGCTAGCAGGTCTTTACTAGCTCAGGATGCTGTGTAGCATGCAGTTTGTTTGTAGGGATATAATATTCAAAAGTTGGTCTTGGTTAATCTCATTTTAGAAAACCAAATTGAAAATCTGATATGAAATCCAAAAATAGAAAGCACTGTTGTATCATCTGCAGTATAATGTTGGCAAAGTCAAGTTCAACCCAAAACAGGACTAAAACTAAAGGCTCGCTGTGGTGGTTTGCAAACTAATCCTGGTACTCACATTTAAAAATACAGCAAAGAATTGAGATATCGATCTACTCAAACACAATTCTCAAAGAATACGCATCTAAATATGTCCTCAGCTTAATTAAACTTTAAACGGCTCCGGCAGCAAACAGCTGAGATGATATTTCTTTATTTCCAAGTGTCTGCCGTTACATTCATTCCCATCTGCTGTTGCTCCTAAATCTCTGCATTTGGCTGACCTGCCTCCTGTCATCCAGTGCAGCGTGCTGGAGGATGTCCAGCAGCTAGTGCATATAATCCCCCAGCATGCACCAAGCACCCGCACATCCACTGCCAGGTTGTTGTTGCCATGAGGATGGCAGAGCCACGGGGGGACTGAGCTGCAGCATCACGCTTCCTTTGGAGTTTTAATGTTCAGAATGGGGTGGGAGGGAGGTGGGGAGGGTTTGGGGGTGGGTTAGGGGGGGTGAAGCTTTGTTGTTGTTGTGTGCTTTTTTTTTCTTTTTTTTTGTGCTCCCCCAAATTACTTGTTTCATTTGGATGCAGTCCTTAAATTCTCCTTGCTTATATTAGAAATTCCTACAGAGGAGATTACACAGAAACACAAACAGCAACAAAGAAGATCTATATACGGAAAGAAGACAAGCCCTTCATTCTGAAGAGAAGGTGAGTTATCACACTGTTTTCTCAAGCTTTTGTAATTTGATATTATGCAGTCATCTTTTGTGTCCGAGCTTTTGAAACTGTCAAATCACAGCAAGAGGCTGCGATTTCACCTCTGAACATTGTTTTCACTCACACGCTTGTGCGTTCCCTGAGGACTTTAGTAGGAGTCGTTTTCCATTACTTTCTGCTCTGTGTTGCTACTGTCATTACAAACAGACAGACTGCTTCCTCAGTAAGTGTGTCAAAATTATTTTATCTGCAGAAATGCATGATCACACATGGAGCGAGAGATTCTTTCAACTTGTTTCACTCAGACATGTCTGTAATCTGCATTTTGTGGTTATTATATGAGAAAATAATGTTTGTATTTGCATGAATTAAAGGAAAGACGTCTGATTGGTTAAGATGTCTTCTAGCCTTTCCCATTTTCATTTGTAACAGCTGATTTTTTTTTGTTAGAAATTAGACTTTTGTATGAGTTACTAATCCAGCTTGTTGTTTTTATGCACCCAGAGCTGCCAAAGCTGAGGGTGGTATTACACTTGAAGGTGTCACATTATTTTCTCTCACTTCTTGCTACTTAAACAGCACTTTTCAGAAACTCACACATTTGTGACAAGCTGGACCCTCAGCCCATGAACTATTTGTTTTTTAATCGAAGCTTGCATGTATTAACAAAGATGAGTGGTGGCCTGTGTGTGTTCACATTCGCACAGACTGAAACACTCTGCGTTTGACAGAAATAGTAAAAACAGTAACTTTGACACTAACGGAGTGTTTTCATCATTACCATCATGTCTGTGGACAGCGGATGTACCAATATAGTTATGCATTTTCTGCCCCCTACTGGTGAGTTTTGCAAAAAAAAGAAGAAAAAAACCCAACAAAAAGCTTATAATGATCTGAGATTGAAAAATATCAGGAGCCTTGATAGGCAATCTTCCTGTCTCTGTTATGTGATCACAGTTCTGGGAATAACCAGACCATCATGTCCATTCTCCAGACTTTGCCACTTTTGTTTAGCTACTGTTTTGTTTCATTGATATTCTGTGAACAGAGGATTAAATGACAGTAACATTTGGCTGTTTTTCCCCAACCCCCCTTCCCCTCTATGTGGACAATACATTTAATATAAATGTATTTATAAATTCAGTACATTTGAATTGAACAAGTTAAAAACAGTAACTGGCTCAATAGATCTTTACCCAACATTCCTGCATAATCTTTATCAAAAAGAAGAAAACAAAACAGGATTTCTAGCATATAAAATGTAAAATGTACTTAATAACATGAACAATAAATAAAGCAACACTGTGCTCTTGTGATCTACACAAGCAAAACCTAAAATGGTGTCTGAATAAGTGCGCTGTATTCATCACCTATTACCCAGAGAGGGATTATGTTTTAAATGACTGCAGCCCCCTGGATGGACTGGCGACCTGTCCAGGGTGTACCCCGCCTTTCGCCCGTAGGCAGCTGGGATAGGCTCCAGCCC
>JBAMHV010000018.1:13598659-13622665 GCA_037177535.1 Pseudomugil gertrudae
ATGGGATGTCCCCATGACTGCAAAACTAACATATGGCTAAACTATCCCTCACTGTAAGATTTGTTAAAAAGGAAGGTACAAACTTATAAATAAAAGGTACATATTTATAAATACAAACATAATTGTACAACAAAAACATCCATCCATCCATTTTCTACCGCTTTTCCCTGAACGGGGTCGCAGGGGGGGGGGGCTGGAGCCAATCACAGCTCACAATGGGCAAGAGACAGTACACCCTGGACAGGTCGCCAGTTCATCACAGGGCGCAACAAAAACAATAAATAACAATTAGCATCTCCTATGATTAACACATGGTCCATCATCAGATTTAAAGTTGTTTTAAATACATGTAGATTGAATGAATCCTTCAACTCTATTGATAATTTATTCCAGAGTTGCAAAGATCTGAAAGAAACAGACTTTTGTAGGAAATGAATTCTAGGGTGATTAATAAACTAATCATCACTACGAGCCCACTGTGTAGAATATGTGTGTGTATCTGATTTACTTATATAATATTGTCAAACATTGAAATTGGTTTAGCAGTCAGAATAGTTTTCTTTAAAAATACTAATATGTTGTACTGTAATTTATTTAGAAGCATCGGCCAGTATTGGTGATATTTCTGAGGGTTAACTCAAACCTTTTAAAATGTTATGTGAAGCTTCACAAGTTTTACATTAGATAGTGTGAAAGAAAAACCTCCTCTGGATATAAATAGTTACTGATGTAGCATTATAGTAAAGCCAAAATATTGCATTTAAATAGAAGTAGTTGCAATGACAAGGATGCAGAGCAGAGACTGACAGCTTAACAGTTCAGATAGACAGATAGACTCCAGCATGATGCAAATAGCCTTGCATATCAGCATTTCTACCAAGGGAAAAATACATCCAGAAAAGAGCCAGTGGTTCCCAAAAGGATGGCTAAAAACTGGGTACACTAAAAGAGTCTGTCAGCTTTTTTCCTAATAAAACCCTAAATTCTTTTTCAGCACACATTATATGCACACAGAGTGGTTTGTGTCATCATTGTGTACATGGCAATCCGTCATAGCCGTGCTTTTTCCATCCTCCGCTCATGGAGGATACTGATCCAAAAGACCCCGCTCTACAAAACAGTGTAATTTTGTTGCCACCCTGTATTCATACCAACAGTAGGAATCATGTCGTGTTAAAAAATAGCCATGTTATCGTGTCTTTTCAACCTCCATCAACCTCAATTCTGCTTCTTTAAAAGCAACTGCTTCCCACACACTGTGCCACTTGCTTTGGTAAAGCAAAGGGAGGGGGGGCAACCCAACACATGAATTAAAAAATAACAAGCTATGTCTTCAAGCAACAATGATGAATTCAGTGTCAGACCGAGCCGACATCACTTGTCTGTAATATATGCCATTGCATATTAATCCGGTTGTTTTAGGAGCATTAACGCTTCTAAACATTTCTCTGATCTTTTCAAACAGCAGCATAGCGAAAGCTTTGTCTCCCACATGCTGCACTCTGCATATGGTACCAACTGAACAGTTCGCAGACTGGGAAGAGAGGGAGCTGCATTATCACTCGCTCTAGTGTGCTAGTTGCCATGGCGACGAGTGTAGGTGGTGTACGGTGCTGTATGGTGCTGTACTCTGTGCTGTACTCCTTCCCTTGTTCTCTCTCTCTCCTCTTCTGTTGCCCGCCCCTTCTTCTGCAACGTCCACACAACTTTCATGCCCTCGTGTTTGCTTGAATGTTGCTGCTCAGGTTGTCACTCGGATGGATTTGTAGTGAGCAAAATAAATGCAAACTACACATATAAAAGGATAAGTTGATAAGTTCATCCCCATTGTCCCTGCTGGGGTCTATCCCTGCGGTTAGGCGGGAGGACAGGTCCATCGCAGGGCCGACACACAGAGATATAAGCAATTGCTTTTACGCTTGTAGGTTTCGCTTCACATAGCTGTCATACTTGCTTTCACATTTGACATTTTTGTCTTGTTCTGCTGTTTTTCTCTTTGCTGACTGCCCGAATCGTTCACTATGTTGTGCTTTGTCAGTCTTTTTTTTTCCTCCATCTATTCTTTCATCAGTTTCCATGGAGATTTGAGTGCGTGTGAATGACTGAATGAGAACTCACAGTGAAAGAGTAAGGATGTATCATTTCCAGTTTATGTTTCTGGTGTAATGTCAGAGAACTGGAGGAGCTGTCCAGGGTCCTGAAACGGACTTTGGCCTTTAGTCATATGAGCAACATTTGCTTTTCATCGGACAAAACCTTCTTCACACTTGTGGATCTTTTGCTGCATTTGGAGCAGATGGGTAAAAATAATCAAAGTAAAACCGGAATGAATATAAATTGCTTTTGGAGATTTTAAGAAAAATACAAACAAAACTGTAAAACACATAAATCACTTGCTATATCCGTCCATCCATTTTCTACCACTTATTCCCTGAACGGGGTCGCGGGAGGGCTGGAGCCTCACTTGCTATATATTAAGCAGATTTATCTTTCTTTGTTGGTATATACCTCTATGCATGAACAAACTGTGCCCCTGTAGAGGACACTGCATTAAAGGCATATTTCCACCTTGCATAATTACCAACAATTTTGAAAATTATAACATTTAGAAAAAAACTTGCTAATAATATTTCATAACCATAATTTCTTCCTGGGTTGTGTTTGTGATGTAAAAAGGGGAGGTGGGAGACCATTAGGGTCACAAATTGTTTTAGCAGCATTTATGTAACATTGTCTTTGCATAGGCCCACGTAATGATCCGTGACACATTCTGTATTTAACAATTACCAATACATACTTATATAACATGTTTACATCGCAGTCATCCCAATCAAATCAAAACAAAACAACTGCTGTTGCCTCCACACATCTGGGCCCATATGCACGACTTTGCATTTTAATGATAATAAAACACACATGAGTCGCCCACAGATGTCTATTTCATCTATGATGGGTCTATTAGAGTGTCTGTTTACAAAAAGACATCATGTCGCAGATCAATGTTACATTACGTTTACATATTTCCAACAAATATTTGCAAGTTGATATAAGAGTCGATATGCTTCAGCTGCAGTTCAGTATGGACTGACTAAACTGTCACCTCACCCGGCTTGTTCAGGCTGCTGCATCCTGATGTTATTGTCAGCTGAGATTAAAGGAGCACTCCACGGATTTTACACAAAAAACAGGACGTACTCAGTCTCCGGAGACATATGCTTTTCTTTTCTTTTTATTATTCCCTCTTCAATTTTCCCTCGCTTTACAAAGTTTGAGGAATAACACAGATGGTGCCAAGAGGTAACAAGTCCAAATGAAACATTTGGGGCTTTTAGGCTGTTATTTAGTGGCAGAAAGTTTGCACTGCAGTCCTACAGACAGTCTGAAAGGCATTGTTGTGTATGAGATACTAAGGTTACACCCACACTGAGCAATGCGACTTTTACCAAAGAGCAAAAACCTTTTATAAACTGGACTATAGCATGCAAATACACTGTACTGGTGAATAACTGTTATTCAACTCTGCATTTTGAACTGTGTTTACTTGTTTTTGTTCCACTGCATCCAAAGAAAAATCAATAGCAGCTGTGGTAAAGATCCAAAGTTGTAAAATTCGCTCTGCAGTAACAACTTTGTTCACTTTTTGTGTCTATTGCAATTCAGCTTGTTGCTACTGAAGGGTCAATGGGAAAGATGTTCAATTAAAGCAGCATTAATTTTCCATATAAAGTCAGAAGAACGGCTTTGTGAGTCCCTACTGGGGAGAAATAACCTAAAGGGCATCAAAAGTCAGATTTAGACCTAAAAAATCAGCAAACCTAATTTCCAACATGTTTGCTCTGAGGATAAAACAGTTGCATAAGCTGAAGCAACTAAACTGCTTTTTGCACTTCTGTGAGTAGATGTAACTTTAAATCAGCCACTCTTACAGCAACCTATCATAAAACAAATGGGTTATATTCTGAGAAATTACAATACCTGCTATAAGATAGGACTTCTAAGCATTGAAAAGTAAGCAAATAGCCATGGTGAATACACATACATTAATATCGATTCATTTTTTAACTTAAAATTGTTTAATTTATCTACAATAGCGTGGTGACATGCAGGGTGTGTATACCCTGCCTCACACTGCTGGCACAGGAGCAGGAGCAAGTGGTAATAGAAAAATAATATGCATGAACAATGAAGTCACTTTTTTAATCATCAACAAACATTCACTGCACACACAACATTTCCAAACTTGAAACTAACACTTATTTTAATGGCACGCTGACATTTATTAGGGCGTCATCTCCATGCAGCGAACCGAGGCTGAGAAAATTGATTGATACAAATCAATTATTATATGCCAGAAATGAGATTTAATATGCAAACAGGCAGATGAGCATTGTTACTGGGACTTTCTGAAAGTATGATCTAAACTGTTTATGTTTTGAGCCTCTAATATAGATCCCACTCATAGACTTCTGTCTGAACCTGTAAGTTTCTCTGCAAATACCTAACATTATTCCTAAACACAGTCCAGTTGAACGTTGCAGGTTTTTTAATTCATGCATTTTTGGCAGTCTTTGAGCAGGAAAAAACTCTGATGTATTTCATTAATGATCCCACTGCATATGAGCAATCTCGAGATTCTCCAAAAACTATAAAAGCTTTGAATGTCTTTACTGCTTGCTTGTGAAAAATGCTGCGAGGCAAGCTGAAGTGCAGCTCTCTTCCTTAGAAATAAACCTGTGTGGAACATTTACCTACCAGAGGGAATGAACTTTGCCGCTCCCCTGCCTCATTTCCATCCTAATTATTGGACGCAGTGGGCGGTCTGCGCGACCTATTCAGGTGTCACAAACTCCAGAGATGGTTCGGCTGGGCGGAACCGGCTGCTTGTGGAGGCGTATGCTTATCTCCACGTCTATCTTACGCGCAATCTCCGCCCTCCAGGGAGAGACTTCTCCATTAACCGAACACCTTTCTCCGCGCACACCACAGCCGTCAAATCAAAATTAGGTGTGACAGGACTGTAAGAGCAAAGGCCTCGGCATCAATTTGGGACAAGATTCACCCCGTCGTTATGATTTTTTGGAGCTTGGCGACGTCGGTATGCCACGCTGGGTAACCTGCAGACGCTCGTCAAGATTTAATCACTCGAGCTTAAAACAGGGAGGAGAAAATGTGCATGAATCAGAATTTGTTCATATCCTGCTGCACGTCTTTGGGATTTAGCTGGTAAATATTCCAGGGTCTTTATTGTGATGTTTGGGGGGGTTTTAGCGCGCGCAGTGTGCAGTCAGGTTGTTTGCCGCCGGAGTTGGCACAGCCCACTGGAATCATTTTAGTAATAATCATTTTGATATAATTAATCGGCGTGATTAAAACGTTTATGGGTGCATCCACAATCCATATCGTGGATAATATTGCGTTTATATTCCAGTGAAGGTGGCAGATGAACTAATTTAGATGCTTTGACCAAACAGGAGTTCATTTCATTCCCAAATTGAACCCAATTTGAAGCCGCATGTTCCCAGAACAAACTATTAAGATGACAAATACTGTCCCCACGGGAGCCTCTGTTTATTACCGAGCAAGCTGTACTGGGATCGCGCTACAGTTCGAGGATTGCAATAGAGTTGGAGGAAAAGGAGCAAAGGAGGAAGAGAGGGAGGAGAAGCAGGGAAAGCTGCCGAGCCGCACCACAGAAGCGCCGCTGACGGGCAAGCAGTGGCTCCAGTGATGGACTGAGCTGGAGCTGCAGGAATCCTGTGACAGCCACAATCACCCTTCCTCCCCTTGAAGCCTTCACTCTAGGGAAAAACGCGCGTTTGGACACATTGCTGCGCAGGTGAGAAGCAATAGCAAACGGTTCATTAACGGCATCACCGGCCTTTTATCTGGAAACTCAGGTCTGGACAAACTGATTCCACCTGTACACCAAGGAGCAGTTACACCTGGATATTCAGCTCCCTCCCAAGTGCCCTGGAAACACACAGGATCCAGTCTGCACCCACAGATGTTCCTGATCTAACAAGATTTCTCTGCAAGGAAGTCCCGTTTTTCTGGGTAAGTGTTGCGAGATGATGCGCGTGCAAGAGAAAAAGTGGCATGGAGCAAAAGCCTGCATTAAGCTCACATTGCAGTTTTGGTGACAGCAGGTCTGAATAGACTAGTTCATCTTACAGCTGTGTTCGTTTCTTCCTGCCTGTGCACAGCATGTGCAGGAGGGACTAAACAGATGTCCATACACCTGAGCTGCACAGAGGGCATCTGTCCAGCAACTTCTGCTTCCTGCTGGACTTGAACTTAAATTGGTACGGCTTCTGGCACAGTACGGCATCCAGCCAAAACGCAACATCACACACAAACAAGGGGGAGAAAACTTGTTTTCTGTGTATCTTTGATCAGATCATTTCATCAGTTTATTCCTGGTTGATAGCTGTTCTTTATAAGAGCTTCTGTATTTACATATTATGCATATTGTTTGCAGGTTTTCAAGCTCCTAAAGAATCTACCAAGAATGCTACAATAGATCTGCAGCTCTGTGTAAAATAATTGATGCTGATTGGTGTAAACTGTTTCAGTGTTGTTGGTGGTGTGCATGCTTTCCAGGAGTCACAAAGCCAAGTTTAGCTTAATGAGCGTTGTGTACGGTAACCCCATGACAAGGTTTCTTAAAATGGATTTTGCTTTTAGGGGAGACATACCGGTAGGTTTGTGATAAGAGAGTGCACGTCTATTGGAGCAGGATGGGGTAATTTCCTGTGCACATCTAATGAGTTAGAAGGCGAATTTATCACAGCGCAGATGAAACCTAACACATGGGATGCAACAGACATCAGTGATGGTGGCTGGATCTTGGATTGCTAGTCTCTAAGAAATTTGATTGGCTGTGATTATTGGAGGAAAAGGTATCGAGGATGGTCAGATGGTTTTGCTTGTATTGACAGATCCTGCTGTGCACTTTACTGCACAAAAAAAGGGGACACACCTGAGCTAATCCTATTTTACACACAGGAAAACAGGGTTTCATGGTTTACCTCCGTGCTGATCCAGCTGGATTCATAGCCTATAAGTTCCCGCCAAAAGATGAACAATTTTCATCTTTCTTGTGTTGTAAGCCCCTCTATGCATGTCTACGTGAGCAAGCGTGAAATTTCACATGCATGAATGTTGCCTGTTGCTTGGCTGAAAAAGGGAGGCGATTTTTGCCTCTTCAAACAAGTTCGATAGGAAATGAATGGAAAAGGAATGATGTCAAGTCTATAACTGGTCAAATTCAAATTATATACAGCTTTCCTCGAGCTGTTTAAAGGGAAGTATCTGATTATATCTTTGCATTACGTACAGTACGCATCCTTCATTTGGAAAAGATTCTGCAAACGAAGTTCCTGACGAATAAATAAAGTTATTTGAATTTGAATTGAATTGATTCTGTTTGTGAAAAAGCTGAAAAGTGCAGAAAAGTGTGTTGTCTAAGGATCAGGCACATTTCATGACCACAAAAAGTCAGATTAGGTATTTTTTAGCTTTTGTAAGACACAATAAAGTGCTAGAAAACTGCTAACTGTTTTAAAGAGGCTATAATTCTTTGGGGTTATTTAGTTTAGTCTTTTTAAGTTGTCTCGTTTTCCATCTCGATCTGATCAAAGGTGCTTGAACTCAAAGAAATAGTAAAATAACCCTTTTCTCCTTTACCTTACTTGAACTACCGAATTATAAACCAACATCAATGTTTTACTGTATGCAGTGAATGATGGTGGGAAGGATTTAGAGCTCCAGGTGGTCCTATTTTAAGGGGACGGATTACATTGTTGCACGCTCCTGATGGGAAATAACAACCCTAATGTAACAGGCTGTGCAGTCTCAAGCAAAACGTGTTGTCCCTATCCTTTCCAGTAGAAATGAAATGCTGTATTGATCTGTTCTGTTTTGTTTTGCAGGTCAGGACAACTGTAGATGTCTGATTTTATACACCATGTCACATGCGATTCCTTTCTGAAAAGAGTGTTTTTCATGCTGTCCTCAGGAAAACCAGTGCAAACACTGTTGATCGACAATTAGCTAATTAGTCAGTGAGACTTTTCTTGCCATTCACTGAACCTGTAAAGCTAATTATCTGTCTCTGGTTGCTGCACACAAACACCTGCACTGACTACAGGGGTGCTCTGCCAGCTGGATTATCCATCAAAGAGCTAATTCTGTAATTCGCTTTTGCCAGGAGACGAGATGAAATGAGATGTTGCAGGGTTTTCTTAGTCGTCAGGCAATCAATTAATTTTAAGTGTTTCATCAAAACTTGGCTTAGTTTATAAAAACACAACTGAATCGTCTTATGGATATTCCTCAGAAATAATTGTGTGATTTTATGTATTCATTGCTGTGACAGTGTTTCTCCATCCCAGCTGGCAGCACATGTAGTTAATATTTGGCAGCTGCTGATGGCCACCATCTTCACGGACCATTATGTAGCACAGTTATTGCACACTGTGGGTTTTTCCATCTTTACCAAAAAAACAATGCAGTGGAGAGAAAAGTGCCTCAGTTAATGGAATATCTGAGGCTGCACTCCTGATGGAACAAGATAAGTCCTGCTCACTCTGACTCATTCCACCACACTGGATTTCCTCATCCTCCCTCATATGAAAGAGACACCAGTGTAAGATACATCTGTCTCATATAACTAATTGTTTTAGATGAGTTTAGCTGAAATAAAAAATGCACGAATCGCAGACATCAATTAGCATTTCTCAATTCCTCATAAGCTGTTGAAAATCTAGCCGCTCTGTCTTCTTGTCATAATTGTCAGCCTGACAGCCAGCTAAGAGCTGATTTTATTCCAACACAACATTTCTGTCATAATTCTGCTGTTCCTCAGCCATCATCAGCGCGATGTAAGAATTGGGCTTCATACAGTGCATTTCTGCCAAGGACAGGCACGCTTTATTGTTCTGATTGAATGTTCTCAAAAGAGCCCTTCGCAATGAGCTGCACTCCTAGTGTTTCCTCAAATTGTTGTCTTTTGCCTCAGGCTACAAATTTCTCTCCTATCCTCATTTTAAGAGTGCACTATCAGAGAAGTGTGAGATATTTTTATCTTTCAGGTAATTCTTTGCCATCCTGAGCTTCTCTCCTCACTAAACACAATCCACCTCTGTACTGCCTCACAATAAAGATTCTCTTAGTGCTGCCCCAAACATCCATCTATTCTAACATGGATCCACTGGGGTTTGTGTGATGTATGTAAGGCTCTTTTCAGACACTGGCAGCAACGAGCAGAAACTTTACAAGACAGAAAATGGACACCACATTTAATGAAACAAGCTCAGACAAGTCGAGTGTTCGGTCACAGCTCGCGTGCGAGGCAGATAAATGATGCATACACACATATGTGCATCTTTTGTGCTATAAGAATGTATTTCTTTTTGCAGGACTGAAATATTTGATCTTGTTTTATGCAAATACTAATGTGATTTTGGCAGCCTGGTTAATTTTCCCTTCCATGTTTTATTCTTTCCTTTTGTCTCTTTACCTCTTTCCTTTTATTGCCATCTTTTTTCTGTTCTTTCTCATATCTGTTTCAACATTAATATCAGTTAATATAATTAATAAGAATATCAATAAAATAATAAAATGAGTTTAAAGTATCAAGGGCAGTCATATAGCTGACATACCTTCCTTGACAGAGCAACTGTGTCTAGTAGCACAGACCGCCGCTCTGGACGGGGTTAAATAGCTGCTCTGGTGTTGGAAGATCTTTGAAAATATGCTTTTAGGAGGATAATGAGTCATTATGAACTGTTTGGATTTTTTAGCATTAGTTATTAAATGGCTCATAGGTGTGTGAGGAGCTGGGTGTGACCTAAACCTGATTTAGGTGTGGAAGGAGGAGTTAGGAGGTTTCATTTGTAAGATTTTTCAAGCTTAAAGTTTTTGTTTCTTTTATAAGTTCAGAGATCAGAAAACCAGCAAAATAGCTTTTAACTTCGTCTTAAGGTTTGCATTCAGTAAGTAGGGCTGATTCTTCTTTCTTGGTATTTTAGTGGGGTTGTCTTTTGGACAACAGTGGGTACCAATCCTTTCCAGCGCTCGCTGCTAATGGAACCATTTGTTTCCACTTACTGACAAACATGCTGAAAATTTAGACAACATCCATCCATTTTGATGCCTAATTTAAGTTTGTTTACAGAAACAGACATGGCATGTCATTTTAACACGTGTGCAGGGTTATAAAACACCAATACGTGTCCTCAAAGCAGTAATTACAGATATTAGCAAGAATTATATTTACCGGTAGCTCATTTGGAAAAATTGTAAAATGAACATTAAATTATTAATAATGATTTAACATTTGATACAATTATAATGGTTGTATAATAGGGACTAGACAGTATGAGGTCATATCTGCTTGGTGGCATGAACCCATGCTAAAAGAAATAAGCATCACATACTTCACTTATTACTTATAACAGCTGTTTTACTGCTATTTTTCTAAACTTAAGTTTAATAAAACTAAGCTTTAAAAGAAACCCTCAACTTTAAAGCCTCTTTAAAAATGTTTAAATATAAGACAGTGAGCTTTACAGCTTTTACAGGTAGTCTGTAGGTCACATATTAAAGCGAACTATTGTAATGGTCGTGTGGAAATAGCTTAGCAAACGTCTTAACGTGGAAGAACCGAACATGCTATTAACTTGTTAATTTATTCTGGAGGCAAATAAGTCATTTTAAGAGTTTAAAAAGCATATGATTAAGCCATTTTTATGGGAAAATTCTTTAAGACACATTAATGAACAAAAAAAGAGAATTTTGAAGATGTTTTAAAACATGACTGGAGATCTTCAAATGGTGATGTATCCGTAGGAATGCTTATCAATTAATCATAGTAGCAGCTTGTGGTTGAGTGGCTTTGTGACATTTAGCTTGGAACTTTATAAAGGGCAACCATGATAGGCTGCAAGTAGAGCTGCACAAAAACATTATGCTTCATGACAGAGACAAATGTGCGAATAGGGTTGTGTCTCCTAATATACCGCCTTAAGATTTTCATTAGATACAAATCTCAGATTTGTGCTTAACAAAATTACCCAGTATAAGGTTTTTATTACTTTAGACATAGTTTATTGGTATTTGTATTTACCAAAATCTCTTTTTATGTTTGTATAATGGTTAATGCACCAAAATGTATTTAAGGTTTTTGGGGTTTAAGTCAGGACTTTGGCTTGGCCAGTCCCTTTGAACAGATCTGGCAGTTAGTGGAGTCAAACACCAAAGTCTCATCCAAAGCAAGTCTCTGGGAACAGCTGGAAACTATGTGGAACCCAATAACAAAAGAGACCTTGCAAAAATACAGTACATAAAACAATGGCTGCCAGAATGCAAGCTGTTATCTCAGCTAAAGGTGTTCATCCAAAACATTGAGATATTTTAGTTTAGTTGTTGTTTTCAAAGATAATCACCAGAAGTCCCAGAAATGCCCAAACCCTGACAAACCATCTACCTGTACTTCCAAATACAGTTGTTTATCATTTTTATGTGTTTTTCCTTTTTGTATTTTTGTTTTGTAGTTTTCACTTTTATGTATCTATAAGTCACCATAAAGTCACTTTAAGTGCTTCATTTATAACAGGTCCTGCACTGTGGTGGTCACAACAACAAAGTTCTTGGTTCGATGTCCAGCTAGTTTACATGTACCGTTATGCATGTGTCACTTCTCTCCCACAGTCCAGACACATCCTGATTAAGCTGATCAGTGTTCCTAATTTCTCCCTCAGAACTGGTGTGAATTGCCCTTTTTTGTCTGTGTTGTGATGAACTGATGATGACCTACCTCTTGCCTGGTAGCAGCTGGAATAGTCTCCAGCCCCCCCCATGACCCCGCATTAGACAACTGATTGATTCCTGATATTTTTTGTTTTCTTTTTCTCCCTGTATTTTTGTTCTTTTTTTATTCACTACCATGGGGGAAAACACAAAGAAAAGAAATAAAATAGAACCTTTACTTGTGTCTGTGCCATTTAGCTGCATGGACACATCTTCAAAGCCGTGGCTGCCGCATCAGAGTCAGTTTGGGTTGGGTGGTCAAGTGGAGGTTTGCTGTGGTGGACCTGGAGTTTTAACCCCAAGTGAGTCAGTTTAGCCAGTTTAACCAGTCTGCTTTTTTCTGCTGTCCTTTTTCTCAGCTTCGTCTCCAGTGTGTTGTGGTCCATTAAAGCTCCCTGTTATTTATGTCGTTATGTTAATGCTGCTGTTTTGTATGTTTTTTTTAGCTGAAAGGTTCAACTGACACTCTTGTCTTAGCTTGTCAGTGATTCTCCACTTTTTTGCAGCACAATGAAGCTTCACATATTTTTCACCACACCTGTTTCTCTGGGTTTGATCATGGACAATGGGACTGTCTTTGAAGCGCTTTTACCCTGAACTTTTACCGCTCATTTCTGGAATGATTTCCTCTCTTTTTAGGAACATGAGAAATGTTTCTGGTTGCTTAGCACAGCATGGAAAGCTGTGATTTCCTTCCAAACATTAAGGTCTGTACTGTTGGTTAAAGTATGAAGAGGAAGCAAAGAGCAGGCTAGTTGTGTTGTAGGGAAACTCTGAGATGAAAATCAGCCTAAATTGAACAATTCTGTGCGACTTGTGGTTTTATTTCCTAGAATTCCAGTCCCAGTTCTTCAATTTGAGTCTGGACATTTATAAGCATAGCAATAATGCCTCAAAATACTTTAGTAAAAATGAAGTTATTTTGATAGAGCAGTGCACAAGCTGCAAACATGTTCCTATGGTAACTAGGCCACACTCCCCTTGGCTAGTTCTCACACACAAGCAGAGGGACAGGCAGGAGAAAGACAGGAGTGCTGGAAAACACAATGATGGAGTGCAACTTCAGGTTGTTTATTTAGCTTCCTGTTCATCTCCCTTCCTCCTCTAAGAAGGCTATCTTACATGTGCTCAGCCCTAAGGAGTATTGGTTCCATTGCAGGATGCCTTCTTTTGTGTGTTTCGCCTCCTGTTTCTCCAAAAATATCCGTTAGGTTTTAAGTTGATCACAGGTTCTTTCCTGTGGCTCCCTTGCGCCCACACTGGCCCTTCTTCCTCAACCCCTCCACCCACCTCTTCTTTCAAATCCTGCCGCTCTGCCTCTTCTGTGCATTTTACATTTGCCTCATTACTGTGCTGTTTCTAAACATAGAACAAGAGTGGCTCTGAAAGCAGTGAGAGGTGTCATTTTTTTTCTTGCTCAGCTTTTCTAGCTGACATTTTTAATGTTCATCCACATTTTTTAAAAAAACTACAGCAATGTTACCTTTTTATTGCCATAAGCTAAGCTAACTAACTAAGCATAACTGCAATATGCTAACATCCCTATGCTTTGGTCTTCAGTGTAGCGTTTTTAACTCTTATCACACTGCTACTGCAAGATGAGATCTTCCATTTGCTTATCTGAAATACGTCAGCATATTTCTGTGTAATTGGCAACTACAGTGTCATTCTGGGATTGTAAATCACAGCTCATAAATAGCATCAAACCACTTGGAGTGGTGTTGCCAGTCCTTCAAAGAGCATTGATGTTGATGTATCTTAACATTGACACAGATGTCCAATGATTTTTGTGATTTATGCATATGTTAATCATGCATGCTTGTAATTACCCAGAAAGCTCAAAAAGCTTGCATGTCCATTGAAATCTCCATAGAGAGTTGTCTTTACCAGGAAAATTACAACAATGCCATGGAGTTGTTTGACTGTTCCAGTAGGAGAGGTGATAAGTCACATAAACAAGTAATAAGTTTTCATCGGCTGTCTGTGAAGAAACACCAGCGATCTACAGTTTTTTGTACCAATAAGATCAATAAATACACTGTTGGCTGCAAAAATACATCAAGCCACATGGAAAATGCCTGACATGCCAGATGGCCATTCTGTCCTTGTGTATGAGGTTAAATGGGTTGATTTTGGCCAAAGTGAAAGGGACAATTTTCTTTCTGTATATTTCTGCCTTTGTATTAGAAGTTTCATGTATGGACAAAAGTATTTTTCACAGTCCAATCAAAGTTATAGAACAGTTTTAGCCTGTGGATATGAAAAAAAGGCAATGTTCCTTATGGGAAAGAACTTTAATATCCTCCACTGCGGTGTGTTTGACAGCTCAATTTGAAAGCCTTGAAGGGACTGATGATATTGCCATTATGGTGAAAATAGTTGAATATTTGTAGAAAAGTGAAATTGGGCACAGCATGAAGACTTTCATCATTAATTGCCTGAAATACCAAAAAAAAACTATCTCTGAAATACACTTAAAAATGGCCAAATTGGTTGCCCTTCTTTGCATCATTTAGCCTTTCTTTGCCAGCGAGGTGGACTAGTTTAGCCAACAAAATCGAGATTAAAGATGCTGTTGATGGCTTGTTGACCAGGTAATAAAAACCTACGATGCAAATAAACTCTTCTCATCTCCTCTGGTAGTTATGAGCATGTACGAATCATATGAATTAATTCTGAAAAAGCTCTGGTTGAATTTATAATGATAAATCAGCCAATGTTAACTTGCAGTTCTTTGTTGCTGTGCATTTAAGTTCTTTACAAGCATCTGTACAGCATTGATGTAACAAGTTTTTCACGCATCCATGTTTTTCACTCTTGTTCTACGCATATATATACCGTATAGGCATAATAAGGTACACCTGACAAGTCATTTGAATTTTCTGCCATTTTTTTCTCTTAATCTTCACATCATTCTGGATTTATTACAACTTACATTTGGAGATTTGTTTGTTTGAAGTATGATGTAGTAAAAGATAAATCAGTGCAGTGAGACACCTAAGAAAGAAAGGAGCTAAAAATGCTTGAATACTCAAGAATAACAACAAACTACTTTTCACCACAGTATTTACAGCCAACAATACTACAAAAGTCAAGCACAAAAATCTTAAAGCTGCAGAAACTACTAGATCATCAGCGCTGATGACAGAGGCAGCTAGCTACTGTTTTAATCTGCATCAGGTACAGCTATTAGAAACCACACCTCTTCATCATGATCATGACCTGTGGCTCTGGAATGACTTCTGAGCTACAGCTGAACTTAATGAAGTTTCATGGTCAAGTACCAAATCAGCAAATAACACTTTTAGTGGTGTCTACGTTACTGAAGCGTATTCATCTCTGGAAAAGTCGTCATCTCATCATACATAAACAACGCTTTTAATTTTTAACATTCTTACAGTTCTGTTTCAGTTCATAAAGCATTTTAATACAAAAGAAACACAAGATGAATCAATCATCCAAACATGATTTAATTTACCAAATGTGCTAAATTAAGTCTCTAAATTATTCAGTATAATGTGAAATGCTTATCTACGAAATGAAAAAAAAGAACAGCTCAAATGAGACAATGATTGGATGGTTTTCAATCAAACCAAACTGCTTATCACAATCACCAATACACACAAGATACAAATGATTTTTGCCTCTAAAATAGTGATCTGCATCACAAATATACAAGCCATCTTATTGGTGGACCGCCTGTGTTACAGTAGTCTACCAGATATTGGACTGGGAGAGAGGCTTTTCAGTTACGTTCACTAGTGGGAGGTTTATCCGATAAGTCTCGGAGGAAAATCTGTCAAACCTCTCAGTGTAAAGGCTGCAGAGGCGGGTGGTGATCCTCAACACAAGCAGTGCATCCCCACTTTGTGGATTTCTATAAAAGGAGCTAGAGCAATACATTCTGGCATCTGGAGAAAATTTACTTCAGAAAAAAGTTTTGTAATGTTTTAGAGCTTAAGCGATCGAGACATCATCACAACACGAGTGCACAGCAGAATAGTATAGCGTCGTTACGTCATCGAGGATATTGAACGTAGGCATTTTTTAAAACAAATTATTCCAAAGAGATTCTAAGAAATTTTAATCTAATGATGTAAAGTTAATTCTGGTAGATGATCAAATATGATTAAATAAGGTTTATTTTAGAATATTATTAACTCGCATTATAAATATCTGGTGCTGTTAAAAAAGTACCATAATCATTGGTTTGTTGTCATCATGAGCTGTATTTACTACATGGAATATGGCAATTATGGAGACTCCCATATGACATGAGTGCGACATCTGCCCCAGCGGGTCTGTCTGTGAGTCACCAGAGGCTCTCTGTTGTCAGATGCTCCAGACCAGTCATAACGAGATCCTGTGTGCGATCTGCTGCTGGAAACTGTAGCTTCAGACTGGTCTGCTGCATCAACACTATAGATAGTCATGTTTTACTCAGTAAGTTTAGCTTCTGCTCAAAGCCAAAAAGTAAAAAACGAAATAACATTTTATTGCCTTTCTTAATCTAATGTAGGCCCTACAGATGACATAAGCGGTCTTAGCAACAGCACACTGAATAAGCCATGCTGATGGGTTTTTATTTGAGCTTTAATATCCTTCTTGATTGTTTTTTCTTATTTTAATGTGAATTTTTAAGTGCAAGCTGTAACTTTACAATACCTTCTTCAAATGATATGGTTATTACATTACAGCTTTTTCTACGTATTTTGTTGCACTGGTGTGGACAATTTGCCCCATAGAACATTGATGTTGGTTGTCAAGGGCCACCATCCCGGAGGTTTTTGTTATTTCTCTGCTTTAAAACACTTGATTCAAATCAAATGGATCTAAAAGTTTCTTGTCAAGTTCTTTGCAACGACTCATTTATTTCAGTCAGGTGTGTTGGAGCAGGAGAACAACAACAGCAACAACAAACAAATAACTTAGATAGCGATAGCGGGATAGCGTTTTCAAGGCTTGAAGTTTGAAACCTGTGCTCTTGAATGTATGATAAGTTTTAAAAACAGTTTCAGTAAATAAATTAAGAGATCTTTAACAGCTCTCACAAAATGTGTGAAAACCTTTTCACATAAATCTTAAGACTTGCTTGTTGATGAAAAGAATTTACAAAGCCAATTACCTGCCAAATCTTTGGCTGTTAGTATAGTAGAGGATGAAATATTTCATCTCTGGATATCTTTGCACAGTGCAAAAATTAATCAAATAAATGTGCTGTAAAATTAGCTACATAAATGTTTGTTCGCTTAAGAATGAGCCGTAAATAACAGCTAAGTGGATAATCAGGTTTGAGGTTGGGTGCACATAGATATTTATAGTCCAAAAATGAAGGAAAAAGGCAAATATGCAATCAATTTGCCAATAAGCAGTGATTATCATGATAAATCAATATTGCGGCATCATTGCTATATTGAGTTACGCTGTTGTTAACACTTAGCTCAAAAACATCACTGATGCTTACTGTGAAACCGCAGAATGAATCAGCCTTGGTAACTGGTTCCACTTAGGAATTATTAATGGTTTGATTAAGGGACTGCTACACAGAGATCTGCTTTATGTTAAAGTGAAAATAGGTGTTAAAAAATAAGGGTGTATGTTCTGAGTTTCATTATCTCTGCTTCTCTGCTAATGGTTGTTTTTGCAACTTTAAATTTGATGCATTTCTATCAATCATAGGGCTGCACGGTGGCACAGTTGGTTAGCACTGTGGCCTCACAGCAAGAAGGTTGCTGGTTCGAGCCTCGGCTGGGGTGGGGGTCCAACCAGTAATCTTTCTGTGTGGAGTTTGCATGTTCTCCCAGTGCTAGCGTGGGTTCTCTCCAGGTACTCCCACAGTCTAAAGACATGCACCTTGGGGATAGGCTGATTGGAGACTCTAAATTGCCCATAGGTGTGTGTGTGTGTGTGTGTGTGTATGTGTGCATGGTTGTTTGTCCATTATTTAAAACTTTTTGGCCAGTTTTAGCCAGAAGGGACATTAATGTACATTTTAATTGTAGTTTAGTTTCTAATATATTCTTATGTTAATGCTTTTAGCGTTTAAACATTGGCTTTCAAGCAGCTCCTCTTGTCTGCTTTTGTCTGGGCACTTAAAAATGATCAACTATGCTTTTTTTTACTGTCTACTAACTTTCCTCATCCTTATTTGAACTGGTACTATGGTAAGACTTGTCAAGTGTTTTTCAAGCTCAGTAAAAGGGCTGATAATCATTGAAATCTTGATAGCAGCTTAACGCTTGGAAGGGGTTATGTCCCTGCTGTAGCCAGCTACTTATTAGACTAATAATAAGCTGGCCATGGTAATGGAGCACCTGGCAGAAACAAATGAGAAAGCAACAATTACATAGAATAGAATAGTAAAGAATAGAAAAGAGGATTTATTTTTAGTTTACTAACAAAGATGACAGAGACACAGTGCAGTATTGCATACGTATAATAAAAAATGCAATATACAGGTAAAAATACATTTAAAACACTTTCATAAAGCTAAAACAGAATTTGTCCATGAGGGTAGCTTCTCATGTCCAACAGCGATTTACTGAATTGTCTCTTGTTCCGGCCGCCATTGGCATGGAGAGGCTAGCAAACCTGCATCTTTAATCGAGTAACATAAAGGATTACATACTCGCTGTTTGGCTGGAACATCCAGGTTAAAATCACCATGCTGAAGCCAACAAAGTATAGAAAAGGCTGTCGCTGTGGTTATTACGTTGCCAAAGTTAACTTATCTTGCCATTGCACGATATTCTGCTGCCACCTACTGTTGACTTGGCTGCTGTCTGCGGCTCATCGGGATCTCAGTGGGACTTCTGAGTAAAAAAATAAGTTAACATCCTTTCACTTTGTGAAAAATACATGGGTGTGTACTATTTTCCTTATCAAATTACTCCTTCATTACTGGGTTGCTATTAGAAACCTTTACATTGTTGGAAGTCTCAAGTACTCAGTCTGACTATTCAGCTTGCTGTTGAATCATAGACCGATCCTGCTGATTAACTGTTTAATTATAGGTTTAGTACTGATTGTTTGTGGACTGCATGCTCTGGGTGTTACAGAGAGTTGATGCCATTTTAGATGGAGAAGATAAAAGTAAAACTTAGTGGGAATAGCTTTTATGTTTAAGAGGTGGTCCATCGTACCTAATCTGCTCTTTTTTAATTTAAAGGCAATGTAGTGAAAACACATAAATTTTATTGCATTTATCAAAAAATTCTACGTTTTCAAAGATATATAAATAGACATCCTAAAGGTTGAGCATGTTTCTCGAACACCCACTCACAGTCTTCCTCTTTCTGTCTTTCTTTCTGTATCACAGTTAGCTAGAGGCTGTTGCCACCCACATGCTCCGTCTTGACAGTAATTTACATTCAGAATGGCCCGACTGAACACATCCATGTGTTCTAATGTGTCACATTTACTTACATCGCCATATTGCAGGTAACTGTTATAGGGTCAGGTAAATGTATGCTAAGTATATGTGTTTTAATTTGCAGCACATGAGCTTCAAAAGAAACATTTCTTCCAGCTGAGGAAGATTCCCCCTTGTGGCCAGCTGATTGGCCCAATCACTTCACTCTTCACATATGGCAGAAATGCAGTATTACATGTTGTGTTACACAGTGTTTTTTTTATCATCTTTATCCTGCAGTTTGTGCCAATATCCTCTACAATTCAAGCAGGAGCCCTTTGAGTTGTTTCCATGGATACCAAACAATTAGCTGGGTTTCAGAATAGAACCTGGAGAGTAGCCTACTTACAGGCTTGGGGAGGGAGGAAATCATAGCATGACGGTGTCTTGATTCTCTGTTACAAAAGGAAAAAACAGCTCCTCTGGGTAATGAGTAATTTCTTGCCCCAACAGATCATTCACAAACAAAAATAGAACTGCAGAATGAATAACAACATTAAAGACATTTCTAACCCTAAGAAGTTATCACGTGGAGGAACTGGTGATGCTGAAAATGGATGTTGGCTTTAAGCTTTCAAAATGCAGATATATGTAAACCTTTAGTTTTAGAGGTAGGAAGAAGAAGTCATTTATTATTTATCTGTAACAAACATGTGCATATGTGCCAGCATTTGGTTTATACTGTTATTCATGTTCTGGAAATGGAAAATCATGCAGTGTAAATCATTCTTACATTTGTGTGAAGGAATAAATATGAGAACAGAACTTGAACTGTGTAAGCTCATCACACTGCTGGCCTGCTCTTACTTGGCCATAAGAGAATGCATCAGCTGTGATTCCCTAAAGATAGTTGCTCATACTTTTATAGATCCATCAGCATATTGCAGAGTTTGTACTAGCCTCGAGTCAGACTGAAGCCACAACTTTCATAGATGACTCATTGGATTGTGGATCTTTGTTTTAAAATAGTTCTCACGTCAACTTTTTGTTTCTTTTTTTTTCCCGGCCTTGGACACACCAAGTTTTCTTGCAGCATGACAGACGGCTCTTTTCTTATCCAGGCAGCATAGAAGCGTCTTTCTCATTGTCATTGTCTCTTTGTTTTTTGGGGACAGAATTTAGCTGTATGTTCTTGTTGGTGTTGTTGTTTGGCTTTACTGTACTGGTACCCTGCTGCTTGTGAATGGTGTGTGTTTTGTTATGTTTTCGGATGCTGTTTCTTAGCTCATATGTAGCCAAAGCAGCTATTACAAAGTAATGATAAGGTGAATAACGTGAAAACATAAAAATTTTTTTTGACAAGCCAAATTTTCTTTTGTTGGCTGATAATTTATCTTATTTTAAGGAACATTTGCCTAACTTTTCTCATTTTTATCTTGTTTTTTAAGCCAAGTTTTGTAGTGTTCCCCCAAGTTAAGCACATACGTATATCACTGATATATTTATTTTAGAGTGAATGCATCATGTTATTCGTGTTACTTATGTTTTGCACGGTTTCTTTACAGACCAGTCTCGCAGGGCAAGTTTTGCCTCTGTAAGACAGTCAAGCATGGAGACACCTCCTAACACGACTCCGCAGCCCTTCAGGCAGCCGGTGAGTGTAGTGACATCATAGAAGATGCTGGCTTGTTGGATGTTGTTGAAACTGTTAGGTCACCATCTCAGAGTGACGTTTCTGTGTCTGTGCTGCACTTTAAAGTTGTTGTTGTGTCGAATCCTCAGAGTTTTCTTAATCGGAGGTTAAAGGGTTCCATCAAGAGGGCAAAAAGTCAACCCAAACTGGACCGGACCAGCAGCTTCAGACAGATGATTCTGCCCCGGTTTAGGAGTGCTGATCAAGAGAGGCAAGTAATGTTTTTGGAAGCATTCATGAATGAGGTTATTATCTATTTATGGTCTTTTGTTTTTCTGTATGCTTTACAATAAGTGTTTATGGGTAAAGTTTATGAAATATGATTTCACATTTTTAGTTCCTCTTTTTATAGGAAATACGGTTTGACCTCAGAATAATATTAGGATTTGTCATATAGTAAGAAAAGCTGGGGGTGGCCCTGGCTGCCTCTCGACATGAAGCTTTTGATATGTTAATCCTCTCAAATCCACACACTTGAGGCCATCTCAGTGTCTGTTGTGTTGCAGTTTGTGTTTCGCTGACATACTGACCCAAAGAAACCTAATATAGGTTTGAATGTAGAACATAGTTGGACCAAGGATACCTGTACAAAAACTAGCAGAACGTAAGCACTGCAAATAAAACCCCAAACCACATATTTTACTAATGTTTTTCTTCTTGTAAGCTGATGTTGTGAACTCTCATGAGAAATGTTTAGAGACAGGCAAATATGAGCACATTGTTCTACTATTTGGACTGAACCAGTCATTGTGTTGTTTCAGTTTGGCTTTTATTCTGAACCACTATAGGTCACCCCTTTGTGACCCGACCCTCAATTACAAAAAACAAACAAACAAAAAAAAAATAGTGAACACACTACATTTTAAATTCAATAAACCTATTTGTGCGTATTAATGGGAAGCAGCCATGAGCTTTGAACCCTACTCAACGAAGAACAATGAAACTAGGAAATGCTGCTTTGTGTCTTTTAAATAGGATAGCTGTGACTAATTAAGACTGGATTGCCTTTGTATATAAATCTCCCACCTTTGCTGCTAAAGGTCATGTTTCTGTTCCAGCTGCCAGCAGAAAGCTGCTTGTTTCTATAAAACAAGCTGATTCATTTCAGTACACTCAGCACTTTCCATGTCATCTCCACCTTGTGTGTAACCAGTGGTGAGTTTAGCAAAGCTGGATGTTTGCTGTGAAGCAAGCACGGCTACGTCACAAAAGGAGGTGTTTTATGAAGTGGCCGTGTGTGAAGTGTACATGGGTAGCAGGTGCCTTACGCTCCAGCCGCTGTGGTTGTTCTCATCAGAGGTTCAAAAGACAAAGAAGAGGATATTTAACCCCAGGAAATTAACTCTTTATATCCAACCATGCTGCTGGCAATGGAAAGTGTTTCTCAGCCTTTAGAATCCTTTGGAAGTACATTGGTAGCATGAATGTTTGAGGTAATTTATACCATGCATTTGGTCAACCGGACTTTTTAAAATGGAGCGCCCATGCAGATAGTTCGCACTGAATCTGCACATCCTATGTGAAAGTAAAAACAACTTTCTGTCAATGTAGCATTGTAGAAACTGAGCACATGGAGATTTTCCTCATGGTGACAAGGTGACTCATCGTTTTTCTTTATTTGACCAGCAGTAGAGTAAGATCAGCACACTCTAAGAATAGCTAACCAAGCTAACGGCTGCTCAGACTATGGATGATGGAAGAAACACTTTTTCAATCTAAAACATTTTTAGCATTGCTACATTGCACTTTTTTTTATACAGGTCCCTTTTGCATCAGATGGTAATTTGCTTTCACTACATTGTTTTAACTGACAGAACGAGTCAAGATTTTTCATAATTCTCTTATGCAAAATATGACATATTGTAGAATATACTTCTTATCTACTCTTCCTGCCCTGGCATCACTTAGACTGGCTTGCTCATCAAACACAATTGTCCATCTCATAAAAATGACCTTAGTTGATGATTGGCCACTGAGTTTTCAATCCAAATTCAAGGCACTGCCATTAATCTTCAATTCATACTTATGCAAAACTTTAATCTATATTCAAGCCAGACAGTGAACAACAGATCAGCAAAATAACACAATATTCACACATGGACTTACATGTTTAAATAAGCTCAGACTACAACTGGAACATTTTTACCTCTGACTGGAATGACAAATTGCCAAGTTTAAGAAGACATTTAATTGTTAAAATCATGCTGACAAAATACTTCATACAATTTATAACTTGATGCATAATAGAATAAAGCCCATTTATCCTAACCTGACTGAATAATTTCTTCTTTCTAAAACCCATGTATTCTCATCAGCCCGGACCCATCCCTGCATGCCAGCATTAGGATTTATGTTATCCTGCATTAATCCTTACATTACGAAACTGAAGTATATTTTGAGCATTTCAAAACCACTTCTGTCTTTATAGCTGAAGTAAAATGTGGATATATCTTTGGTTTGCTCTGATGAGCTCTCACAATGCTCTTCACTCTGACTGTGTCTGCCCTGCTGGATGAAGGACACTGCCTTTAGTGGTGCCGTCGCAAATGATTTCAGACTGCTTTCAGGCAGTGGCTGAAGATATTCATTTGAGTGTTATTTATAGAAGTAGTAAAACAATTTAACCAGGCTCTTTCGTCAGGGCTGTGGTGCATTGCAAATTATGCAAAATAAATGAAAAAGTGAAGGCTTATAAAAGCTTACTGGATGTGAAGGATATATTGTCACTAAAAGAGAGAAGTTGGTTTGCTCAGTGCATATTATGTCTCCACATAATTAAATGCACTTTCATTTAAACTGGCACTTAAAAAGGCTTTTTCTTGTCAGATTTGACGAAGCTACTCAACTGTGTAAAACTAATTATGCTGTTAAATTTAAAACAGTGCAAATTACAAAAGGTTTTTTTATTAGTATTACTTTATAAATTTGTATGGATGAGCGAATCCCCTTTTAAATGTCACTAGACTGAACTTTGCAAAAGTAACATAAACTTCCTTGTCAGAATTTAATTGTACCAAGAACTCTTTGAATGGATGAAGCAGACACACACACACACACACACACACACACACACACACAAACACACACAGACCAGCGTTTCCTGTCATTAGGCAGCAAAGCTTTTCTATAATTAGCGTATCTGGCCTTCAGA
>JBAMHV010000018.1:13632821-13657959 GCA_037177535.1 Pseudomugil gertrudae
ATAATCACGCTGTAAGAATAATGGTTTTATGACACAATCATTTGCTTTCCTTTTTCAAACTGCTGTTTTGTTATGCAGTTTAGTTAAAACCACGTTCTCTTTTCAGCATATTTCCCCGAGAATTGAAGGAAGTTTTTGCTTCATGGAGAGCCAGATGCGCTGAGCGAGGAAGAGAGGATCTTGCTGACAGCCTCATCAGCTCTTCCCTGTTTCTTCGCTTTATGTGCCCTGCCATCATGTCACCCTCCCTGTTCAACTTAATGCAGGAGTATCCCGCTGAACGCACATCCCGCACACTCACACTCATCGCCAAGGTGATGCAAAACCTGGCCAGCTTCACCAAGTGAGTGTCTAGTCTGTACCTGCTCCTTCGCGTTGATTTGATTCGGTTCATTTTTAGCTTTGTAAGCACTTGACACTTGTGTAGGGTGGGATGCATGTCACAGACTTGCATCACAGAAATGGAGGCTTGCAGTTTTGGCTGCGACGGTATAAGCTGTTACTCACACAGTGAGCTCTGGGCCTAGCGGCTGTGACACATTTATTCATGCTCTCACATTGCACTAACATGCTGTTTTTCATACTTGAACAAACTTATTTTGGCTTAACAACGTGCCTGTGCTTAAAATATCAAAAAGTTGGTCTGATGATTTTACCCTGAAACAGTTTAATGTGTGTCTTTTGATAAACTGTTACTTTTCAGCTGCATTGCAAACAAATACTATTTATTTCTTATGAGGAGGATTTTTTTTTACTAAAACAGTGATCTAAACTTACCCCAAAAATAGGAAAATGTGTATTTGATAGATTCTTCTTTTGTTGTAACAACGCTTCTGGGCAAAAACATCTTATACATTTGGAAAGACTGTTTATCTCTTTATTAAATGGAGCCACATTTAATAAGAAAATGTATTTGTTGGATATGTGGTGGGTCTATGAAAAACCGCATAGATGCCAAATCTTCTGTGCTGATGCCAAGCAGCTCTTTCTGCCACTCACTCTTGTTTGCGGTTGTGTAGTGGATTGGACACTTACAGTCTGAGAAGCTACTGGCAATTGGCAATTCAACAATAACGTTATTTAACATAATTTATTTAATAGGGACCTTTGGTAGAACCCTACACAACATCCTCCTAATGCTCGTCACACACTGCAGTGGGATGGCATCACATTCTTTAACCAGAATTTTGCACAAGTTGGTCACTCTGGTACAAACAGCACACCCAAACTGATGCATGGGGTTGGGATTAAAACTGTAGGTAGGTATTTCTGTCTTCTCTGCACTCAAAATCTGAAATAGTCTCTATTGAACTCCTTCTGCAAGGGCAAGCATTAACATCTTGGATGACAGAGATAATTTCAGCTTCCAATGAGCGATGGTGCCCCACAACATCACACTGCCTCACCATTTTCTTTGTTGTTGTCAGTAGTACAATAATTTAACCATAGCATAGCTATGGTTAAAATGACTGCTTATAAGTCGCTTTGGAGAATAAAATAATAATCTGTTAAGATTTGGGTAGTATTATATGGGCACAAACATCAGACTCAACTATGCTGCTCATTCCACATGTCCAATTTTGTTACAAATGTAGGATAATTTAATATACAAATAAATGAACTTTCAACAATATAACATTTATTACATTACATTAATATTATCTGTTTCACTCACACTCACACACTCACTCACTCACTCACTCACTCACTCACTCACTCACTCGTAGGATCTCTTTTTTGGAAGGTATATCTTCAGAAAAGATACTCGTTTTACTCATCTCTTACTCGTTGCACCCTATAAAGACATCCGCTGCAAAGTCTCATATATGAATAGCCTTCTCAGAAAGCCATATCAGCCAGCATACATTTCCTAACGCCTGTCTGTTTTGGGTGCATTTAGAAGTTTTCACACCAGTTAGTCTATATGTCTGTTATTTTAGAGTAATTATACAGAGCATACTGTCTATTGGCTAGTTGAGATTACATGCTGGCACACCAGCAATCCTTTCAATTATCAGTTTCTCCTTTCTACTACATAATTCTGTTCATTAACATGGTAAAAGTTGTGCTTACAGTTACACACATTCCTGAGTTCAACTCCTTGTATGTACCTTTCAGGCAGTGCAGAAATGTCCTTACGCTCCTACACACATTCATTATATGTTCTGTGTTTTTCTTGGTGGTATACTTGGGCTTGTGGTTGCATTGATGTTAAAACGTTCAGTCCTTCTCTGAAACACTGAGAACTCTGCTAAGGTTTCACACTCAGGACATTTTTCTCATTAAATATTCTCTATAAGCTGACTTGTCTCCCAGAACCTCCTGTGAGAAAACATCCTCAAAGATGCAAGCAGCCTGCTGGGTGTTTGACTTCTGTCATTTGCCCTTTAGTGAGGAATAGCCTGTGTTCAGCCACGCCAGCATAAAAATCAGATTGGTGATGTGCTGCTTTTCGGTCATGGAACCTGTAATTATTGACAATGTATAGTGCTTTTTTTGGTCCTCACATGCTGTTATTTATTGTTTGTGTGTACAGATTCGGACCAAAGGAGGAATACATGTATTTCATGAATGAGTTCCTGGAGATGGAGTGGGGCTCTATGCAGCAGTTTCTTTATGAGATTTCTAACATGGAGACTGGAGGAAACGCTGGCGGGTTTGAAGGCTACATTGACCTGGGCAGAGAGTTGTCCATGCTCCACAGTTTGCTTTGGGAGGTTATGGGCCAGCTCAGCAAGGTAGGAGGGATAATACCACATGTTAAATTACAACTTTAATATAAGGTCTCTTTGGCTTAAATGCAAAAAGAGGGCACAGAGGATGGGTATAATTTGAATTCTGTAAGGATGTTAAATATTACTGCAGTTATAGATAAGTCAAATTCCTGCAATGTTATACCCTTTAGAAAATGAACTGCATGTGTCACATATGAGGGAAGGTATAACTATTTATGCTGTTCCTTATAAGGTTATAGACAACCTTTCAGTAATTTAGTGTCCCTTATTCATTTATTTTGTTCCATCTGACAAATATTATAGCCTTATAAAAAAAACTAAAACCTTTTGCAACTGACGGAAACAGAAAGTGTATAGTGTATTCTTTGGTGTATTTTGTACCCCTTTTGTTACCTTAATTACAAAGCAAACAAGAAAACCCTCTTTTCAACTATCTGTAAAGATGGCGGGGCATCAGATTTTTTTTTAATTATCTGAACTCTTTTCCACTCATGTATCTGCATCTTTGTCAATAAAAAATGATTCAGGAGAACGTGTATCTTCTTAACTTTGAAGCACCATGTCCATCCCACAGGATGCCATTCTCAAACTGGGACCTCTGCCACGGCTGCTGAATGACATCAGCGTCGCCCTGAGGAACCCACAACTTCACATGCCTACAAATCACCAGCTGGACCGACCCAAGGACAGACTCTTTACTCGTCCATCTTTCAATCGCGTCATGTCCTCTGACTTCCAAAGCCTTATGATGCGTGACTTAAACAGGTAACTTTTATTTTTTACATTTTTACATCATCACTTAGGTATGAAACTTGTGTATTTAGGCATACAAACACCAAGTCCCAGCTGGTCTGGTTCTGCTATGGCTCTTTAAATACAGTGTTTGGTCATCATTGCAAATGTTCACCTAAGCTACATAAAGACACAAATTGCTCTTTCACAAGGGTGCAATTAGTAGCAGCTCATAAAAGAGCCGAGGATACACAGAAAGCAAGAGTTCAGCAACTCATAACAACACTGGTGTGCTTCTGAGAGCATGTTATGTTAATGTTAATGCATCTCTTTTGGCTTTCAAAGCAGTTTAGCAATCAGTATTTGCCAGTCATATGTTCCCAGATAGTCTCACCTGAACCTTTTAAACTCATTTTACCACTTCATAACAGCCCGTCTAAATAAGAGCTCTTAAAGGAAGACACAGCACCTAGTCTGTGTTTACTGTTGTCCCTCTCACCCATTTACTTGGGACTAAATCTGCTGCAGTGAACATGTTGATTAAAGAGTGACATAAATCTGCTGCAAGCAGGCTGAAGAAGGCAGAGTTCAAATATCTGAAAATGCAAATTAACAAGTGACACACCTGCCACCACTGACCCCAGCTATGTCGCACTGCCAACACACTGCCTTCTCACTGAGTTTCTATTTCACATGCGTTATTATGCAACACTTACATAATTCAACATGTGTAATTCCTGCATACTGTGAAATCTTATAGATGGATGCGTGGGATTACAATATCACAGTGTGATGAAACCAAGGAATACTGTGCACTCACACCAAAGACATTCAATGTTGATGACCTGAGTTCAGAAAACATAATGATTGCAAATGATTTATAGTGCCTTGAAATGTTGTTGCCATGTATTTTGGACTTTTTACTCCTCTATGTTATTATTTCTGTCTGCTGTGTACCTTTAGTTCGATAGACATCTCTCGCCTTCCATCTCCTACAACTGGGCTCTCAGCCGTGGAGTCTCTCTCATCCAATCTGAACATGAGACGCCTTGCAGAACGAGACCTCCGGACATCAAGGGAAGTATTCTACGTCACCCGCCCGCCCCTCGCTCGATCCAGTCCTGCGTACTGCACAAGCAGCTCAGACATCACAGAGCCTGATCCAAAGGTACTCTCTCTGCTCAGTTAGAATCCTGCAGTCTTTTGCCTGAACTTTCTACTGTTTGAAACAGTTTCAGACATGAAAAATGGCTTTTGTCCAATTCTTTTTTTTTTTTGTACCAAACATGGAACAACCACATTCTGGTTAGCAGAAACATAGGATCCCATCAGCATATAAATAAAATGCAGTAATTAGCAGATCATAAAATTTGTGTAAATAAAAAAAAAAAACAGCATAAGTATGACATGTCCTTTGTTATCATATCATCTCGGTTAGAAAAGTTGCTGCAAATTCTAATTTGTCACCACCTCAAAATTAATAAAAAAAGATGTGTTTCTATTGTTGGAAATTACCAAATGGGATCAACAGCACATATAAAAATAAACAGTACTGTAAAGGCTGCTACTGATGAACTAATCCAGATATCAGTTGTCATAAGTGTCAATAATTAGATGTGAGAATGAGCTAAGACTAGACATTATACAGTATACATATACAGTTACATTAAATAACTAATGACAGTTTTTATTTCAAGGACACAATATTTATTCAAAATAAAATCAAGCAATAAGTGTAAAAGTGCAGATCTTTGGCCACCCCTGGGGCTATGGCTGCTGTCTTCCTCTGACGTGTTCTGGGTGGGTATATGCTCATTTCAGCAATGATTCTGCAGGTGTTCCATGTCCTGCTGGACTCTTGAGATCCTCTTTGTCTGCTTCTGATAGATGGAGAGGATGAGATTATATGGACATGTTTGTACTCATTATTATTATATTTTGTACTCACATTCCTGCACACTAATGTTCTCACATAGTCATTGTTTAATCTGCAGGTTTAATTCCTGATAGATACGGTTATGAATTGAACTTGTTGCATGTTTTTAGTTTAGTTAGGATTCTTAAAGTTAATCCTGGGGATTTTCTGCTTATTTTTCTTACAGAGATGTATTTTTCTGTTAAGTTTACTACTACTAAAAGCTTCATTTCCTTTTTAGTCCCTGCAAAGAAATGTATTTGGCACAAAATGAAAGCCATCATTAACTTGGCTTAATGCTGAACAGGACAAGGTTTAAAACAAATAAAAAAACAACAATTAGCTTAGTTGTAAACATAAAAACAAGTGCAGGCAAAGCCTGTTTGCTGCACAGTCGTTAAATACACTATTTTAATGGGTATTTTATGTAAATTAAAACTTACTTCCTCTACCACGTTTTCCAATTTTGGAACTAATCCTTCTAAAAGTACATCTGAAATTATAACTAGAAGATATGTTAAATGCAACTCTGTTGTTATATCAATTACCATTTATTTACATAAGTGCAAAATGATTAGATCTTAACTGTTATAATGTTTCTAACTGCAGTTCAGAAAGTGAAATGAACAACCAGATGGACATAGCTAATTAAATTCATTGTGGAGAAGAAAAAATAAATAGATAATTAAACCAATTTAAAAACAACTTATATTTAGCTATCATGTGTGGGAAGTAGACAACAATCAGATAAAGTACAAAACAATAAGTAGGCTGACAGCTTGCTTTAATTGATTATTTAGCTTATGTGTTTTCACTGTAGAGCTGTGAGAAAAGGGAAGAAAAAATGGACAAAACAGGGAGTTTTGAGTTCCCCTTTTCTTTTTCTTCTTCTCTTGGTAATACTTTCAGCAACTGTTGACATAATTTTAATTTACATGATCCTCGAGAGGGTCCTGTGATGGACTAACGACCTGTCCAGGGTGTAGCCCGCCTCTCGCCCGTGGCTCCAGCCCCCCCGCGACCCCGTTCAGGGAGAAGTGGTAGAAAATGGATGGATGGATGATCCTCAAGAGCTGCAGTCCTGCAAGGTTTGCTGGCATCCCTGCTGCAACACACCTGATTTAAATCAATAGTTAATTAACAGACTTGTTCTCCATAAATTCACTAATTAAGTCTGATGTGTGTCAGGTGTGTTGCAGCAGGAAAACTCCCAAACCTTGTAGGACTGCAGCTCCCGAGTTGTTGAGCAATAAGATTTAATCACAGAATGAATCTTAAGTAGTTACATGGTGACGCAGTTGGTTAGCACTGTGGCCTCAAAGCAAGAAGGTTGCTGGTTCGAGCCTGGGGGGGGGAGTCCAACCAGGAATCTTTCTGTGTGGAGTTTGCATGTTCTTCCCGTGTTAGCGTGGGTTCTCTCCGGGTACTCCGGCTTCCTCCCACAGTCCAAAGACATGTACCTTGGGGATAGGCTGATTGGAGACTCTAAATTGCCCATAGGAGTGAGTGTGAGTGTGCATGGTTGTTTGTCTGTGTGTGTTGGCCCTGTGATGGACTGGCGATCTGTCCAGGGTGTACCCTGCCCCTCACCCGGTGTCAGCTGAGATTGGCTCCAGCACCCCCCGTGACCCCTTTGGGGGACTAAGCGGTAGAAAATGGATGAATCCCAAGTATAGCATTTTAGAGCAAATTTAACACAGATCAGGAGAAAAATGGCACCTTCTGTTCATATTTATTGGGAAAGGGGAATTAGATAATGGAAGATATTTAATAATAGTTTTTTAGACCAAGTAAATATTTAAAATGTTTTCATTTGAAAACTAAAAAAGAAGAGAAAATTGTCTTAGTTTGTGTTCAATCCTGTCTCTTATTCCTACAGTATTGTGCTACATCTTGTGTGTATGTGTGTGTGTGCTACCCAGGTCCACAGTGTGAATAAAAGCGTGTCTATGATGGACCTTCAGGACTCTCGCATGAACAGCATTTCTAACCTGAACTCTGTGGGAGACATGCTCGCCTCCTCTCAAGCCTCCATCGCCGGTCTCGGCCACAGCTTCGGGAACCTCGGCGGCCCTCTTCGCATGGGCGGTCATTTACCTCCGGGCTCATCTGGCTCCGGTCTGAGGCTCAGCCAGATTGGTCACGTAGGGGGGCCTACAGAATCCATCTCTCAGCAGCAACAACAGGCGGCAGCAGCAATGCACTTCCCCCTGTCCTTCCAGAACCCGCTATTCCACCTGGCTGCCCAGAACTCCCCAGCTCAGTCTCAACCTCCTCCTCCTCCACTTCTCCTCGCCCCCGAGCCAGAGAACGGCCGCTCCGACTACCCGGCCGGCTTTGGCAACAGTGCTTTCTCTCGCAGTGAGGACTTGTCCGCCCTGCGGTCACAGAGCAGTCTGGTGCAGCCCAGCATTGTCCACTCACACAGCTACAGTGATGATTTCACCCGGCAGAATCAGAGCAACGATTACGCCTGGCACCAACTGTCACTGCAGGTGCAGGTAGGAATCTCACTGCTCTCACACATTAAAGTCACAGTAAAGTATAAATTTGATGTTTGTCACGCATCAGAAGAATGTGTTATTAACCCCCTAGACGTGATTGGTTCAACCATACATACGATTAGGTTATACAACAGAAAACTGTGCAGCGTCTCTGCTGTTAGCTGCTGTGTCCACAAACACTGTGACTGACAGATCTGATGAAACAGCCAACTCACACAAAGCAAGCATTCATTTTAACATTTTAAACGTGAAATCCACAGCACACACTACGGATATTAAATATCTGGCCACATTCTCGCTGTGCATTAAGTTACCATCATTAAATCATGAAATCACATTCTCATGTCCTGCCAGGATTAGTCACACATACATATGCACAGTGTGAGAACATCAGCAGGGAGTGAGAGAGCCACTTAGGCAGTCTCTGCAGTGCATTTATTAATCCCTAATACCTCAAGTAAAAGTTAGTCAAATCAGCATGTGAACAATAAAGTAGGTATTGGTGTGATCCTGAACTCTCCTGCTGTGTAATCCACTGTTTTTACTGACTGTAGCGACTTCAGAGTCTGTGTGCTGCCCTCAGATTTCAGCTAGAATGCACTTTGCTCTGTTTTACCTCATTTACTAGGCAAGTTTTAGCTAATTCTGGTATCCAGGGGCAGGCTTAAGTAAAATGAGCAGGCTTGTCCAAGGCTAATGTAAAGTTATGGGGTTATTTACCGGCTGTGTTTTAGGGATACAGTCATTTTTGCTGCTCCTTGTTTTCTGAGTTTGCTATTGTTGACTTGGTCTGTAAAATAAAGCTGCTGTGAAGCGATTGAACTCCGTAAGTAATAAAAACACAGATTTGTCTTTGCATTTTATGTTTTAAACAACGGCTGTATAATATTTATACATCATCACCGTGCAGATCTCTGTGGTAAATCCGGACTATAATACTTGATGTTATTCGCATTATGCTCATAAATGCCAGATTCTTTTGTTGGAATTTATTTATGGGCTTTTATTAAAAGTAGAAAAGAAGCAATTCTACAACTCTACATTTATAATCAGTGAAAGGATTTAAATGGAAACCATAATTGCAAATTTTGGCCTTTATTGTAGAGCCAGAATGAGAGGTGGGAATACACAGCCTGGCAGGAACTGTAACCTCGTCTATGAACTCAAAATAATGTATTTAAACAATTTTACAATGTTTGGTCACAAATGAAAAGTAAAATCTGCAATATTTTACTTTAGCCTTAATAAGCCTTTCTTTCCTTTTCCCCTCCAGTCTGTGTGAGAGACATTTCAGGTCCTTGACTGTACTGCTGAATGCAGTTGGATCCCAGCTGAATGTTTAATAAAAGTCTGTGTTTGAGAATATGCAAATGCAACGGTAACCTTAGGGGCACTTGTTATGCTACATACAATGTGCTGATAACTCATCCGGCTGCTCTGCTGAACTTTGTAACCATCCTGCTGAGTTTTTTTTTTTTTTTTTTTTGCGAAGTCTGATCTTTAGCTATTTTCAGTGGAGTAGATAGAAGTGTCGCACCTACTGATGCTACATTATCATTACCAGCCTTACTCCAGCAGATCTGTTACAGCATATGAACTGACACTTTTTCTGTTAAGAAACGATCTTCGCTTTGAAATATGTTCTCGAACACAACCTAATACATTTTTGTATAGATAATTGTGTCACCGGCCTGACAGAGTTGAGAGTGAGGCTTGTATTTTGTGGCATAGATTAGACCATACAGTCAATGTTGTGGCTGTAACTTGCTGGTGTACTCATGAGCAGCTGATCCATCACATTGATAAGTTTACTATGACGCGTCTGTGTAAAATTATAGTGTTTAATGATGCTGTCTTGTAATATCAGGCTATTTCTGTCCTGCAGCGTGGGCATCAATTGAACAAACACCACAAGCTGCCTGCTTATTAATACAGATGGGTTGATCAGGACAGTGCTTTATGAATTAATTATCCACCTCCATCCATCTATGATGATCCTTTTTTTTCAAAACGGAAAATTACAGAGGTTAAAAACACTAAAAAAAAGCTGACTGTCATGTTTCTGCTCCTCTGATTTTTGCCTTAAATAATAATCTTAAACAGACTGATGCTCCTCATTGATGAGTCAGACCATGTTTTCTTCTACAGTAAGTAAATAAAAACCACAGTTAAAGCCAGGATAGATAGGCTAAATGCCTTTTTATGGTTATCTGATCCACCTGTCTGTTGATTTATGTGTCTCTTAATAAATGCTAAAACATTTTAGAGTCAACAGCTTCCATGTTAACTGGGGCACTATGCTTTCTTCAGGTTTGGCTTTTATGTACAATACATGCAAAACACACTGAAGTAGACAAATATATGAAAAAACAAAGAAACAAACAAACTTTTATAAAATATTTATTATTTTAAATTGTGCAAACTTGCCATAATGAAGCTTTACAGTTTTACCCCTTTTTTGTTTGGTTATGTTGGTAAACCCCGTTAGCTCCTTTGTCAGGTCAGCCAATACATGAGAACACATTTGGTTTATTAGGTTAGTAAATAGACTGGCTAAATAACTGTATTATTTTAGGTTCATGATTTTTAAAAGGTTACTACATTTAAAAAAAAACACAACCCATAAAATATGTCTAACACATTAAAACATCCCTCGCTGCTTAAATTGTGTGGCACCAAAACATCCATTTATAATGACTCGACTTTACTCATTATGACAATGTTTTGTTTGTTTTCATTGCTGTGAAGAGCAACCCACCTCATTCTACACTTTAAAGTTTTGTGCTCTTCAGCAACTGGAGGTTGTCTGTGATAGTAGGAGGTGATTTTTGTGGTCTGTTCGAATACTTTTTTTTTTCTTTTCAGACCAACTAATGATGTGAGGAGACAAAGCAGGGGCTTCTGGCATTGCTGTTTGTGCTCAACACTAGATTTCTCTTAGGTTTAGCTAATATTCTCTTATGTGCCTTGTCAATTTAAATGTGATGTCAATACAGTGGTGCTGAGTTGAAATTGAATAAAAAAAAGGATTCATTGGTAAATGAAAATCATGAAATTGCTTTTGACAATGTTTAACAGAAATATAAAAAAGGCAATCACTGCAATCAGGTATTTTCTCAACCAGAGTTCTGCACCTGTTAGCAGGTATTCTGGCCATCACATCAGCAAACTGCTCTAAATGACCATTTTTGTTTTATTATTCTTTTCAACCACAGTTCAAAAGCCATGTGTTTTAACTGAATTATAACTAATACATTACTTTTTGGATTTTCTAGTTATTTTACTATTGTAAACTATTGTAAATTTAACCTTTTCTATTATGGGAAAGTGCCAGAATTCATATTCTTGATCACCACTGTCCTGCAAAAAGGGTCTTGTGCAATCAGACCTTTTTGTTTAAGTTTATTCTTTCCAGATCATTCTGTGTAAAGTTAAACCATTATAGTATCTGCTAAGATGGACCATTATTTAAATGTGTTTTTATAAAAATAACTTGCATCTGGATTTTGTTTGTTCCTAGTTGGAGGAAACATGAATATTTTGACTTTTTACTGATCACTGCCATAATTCCTTCTCCCTCATAGGAGTCTCTCCAACAGCAGCACCTAATGGGAGTCACATCTCAGACAGGCACTGGCACAGGCACCCCGGCTTCCTTGGCTACACCTCCGACTACAGTTCATGCTGTTCGCCAGACATCCATTGCCCCGCAGCACCTCAAGTCCCAGCGTTCCATTAACACACCGGCCACTGCCACTCCTCCAAAGGTTCGCCCACAGAGCAGGAACCTCCTCCTCGACTCCTCTGATGCGAGCTTCAGTGGCAGTCAGCCAAAATCTCGCCAAACTCAGCAGATGCCGCCACAGCAGCAGCCGTCACAGCAGCCGCAACAGGACGGGCAGCTGTCGGTGACAGACAGTCCAGCTCCTGGGCTTCCGTTCCAGACGAGCTCCGCCAAAGAAAACCAGCCTCCAGCAGCAGCAGAGGAGTCGACGGACACACCCACGAAAAGTACCAAGAAGTCTCAACAGTCACAGCTGCAGCCACCACAGCAGCATCTTCTTAAGCCAGTTGCCAATAAACAGGTGAATCTCCCAACCCCAGTGTGGCAAGAAAAATGTTAACCGATCTGCACAAAGTGACTAAAACAGAACAAAAACATTTGATGTGCTGCAGTTCAGACACAATGTTTCTACAGGACAATCAAAACCCCTCCTTTTTCTCTTTCAGGGTAACTCTCCGGCAATGAACGAGCGGACAGTTGCGTGGGTGTCCAACATGCCGCATCTCTCTGCTGACATCGAGAGCCTGCGGCCGGACCGCGAGGGCCAGTTGAAAGAGTACTCCAAGAGTATGGACGAGTCACGACTCGACAGGGTCGGCACCATTTTTCTTCCTCCTCACCAAAAGCCCTTGTTTGCTTCTTATGATGCGTTCACAGCAAGATGAGAATTTTTTTCAGGGCAGGACTAATGTGAATGATAATTTGAACCAAAAGCAGCAGCCTTGTATAATATTGTTTATATTGTTTATAAGTCAACTATGTATTGTAGGTCTTTGCAGTGTTTCTTTTGTGACCTAAATGCAAAGTATTTCTCATGTGGTTTTTTTTCAATCATCCACTAGTGGAAAAAATGGAGTCACCTAATTTCCTTTATCTTCCAGGTGAGAGAATATGAAGAAGAAATTCATTCCTTAAAAGAACGGCTAAAGATGTCACATCGTAAGCTAGAAGAATACGAGCAGAGACTTGTTAGCCAGGAACAGCAGACCAGCAAGATCCTGCAGCAGTATCAGAACCGCCTGGAAGACAGCGAGCGCCGTCTGAAGCAGCAGCAACTGGAGAAGGACTCTCAGATCAAAGGCATCATCCACAGGTGAACAAGCGCTGGCATTGATGAAGCTGCACTACTTACTAATGGCAGCTTATATATATATATATATATATAAACTGCGCAGGAAGAAAGTTTGGGCAGCAAATTGATCTTTAGGATTAGTGTGAACAGAAGCTCACAAGTCAAAGAAAGAACGCGCTGCCTCTGTTTTCATCCATCACAGTTTCTGCAGCAGCTCAGACTTCTGCTAAAGTGATGCATAAATATTACTTAGTCCACATTAGCACGATAACGGTGTCAAATTGTTGAGTAACAAGACAAAGATGCTTGTTCATGCACGAAACCAGCACTCACAAAGGTTTTCCTTTTTAAAGATAATTTCCTCTAAAAATCACAATATACTCAACTAAGTGTTATTTTTTTATATGGCTGTTAATGTTTGTATTAAATAAAGCGGGTGTTTGGTTTTTTCCACTTCACATTTAAGATTTTAATTGCTGTTGGTTCCTAGTAAAAGATTTTTCTTTTAAGTTGAGGCTTTAAGCATACAGAGCAAGCTTTTGTTGATAAATGGTGTGAATATAGCAGTCAGGGATAATCATTTAAAGAGGTAATTCCCTTTTCTGCACACATCAAATGAGTTCTTCGTCTTCATAGTTAAGAAGTTGTTTTTAATTCTGTGTGCACAGATGACCAATCTGTAGCCCCAGATTGCAAACTGTTCATATGGATATGCCATTCGCGCTCACCACTGAAATACTCAAATGCAAGGAGGAAACTAATCACAGTTTTAAAAAAGTCCAGATGGCCCATTCCCTGTCACCCAAGGTGTACTCTGTGGCTCACATTTATTTACAAAAGATGTTGGTGTCTTTGTTGTAAAGAGACAACTGTAAACAGAAGCTGCTGTATCTCCATCATGAAAAAGACAATTACCTGATTCAGGAAGTAGGAAGCGATAAGTTGAGTTTATATATATACTGGGGAAGACACGCCCCACAAGGTAAAAACCAGGTTTTGGTTTTTACCTTACCTTGCATGCATAGAAAACAGGCCCACCGAGCCATATGTAGGGATGTGAGCGTGATATCTTGCATAGATATCACTAGCTTCCGGCTTTTACACTTTTACAGAGCTCTTGAGAAAATATTGCTGCAGTGGGATGGATGTGTGGTTTAGAGGGCTGAAAATGTAACACCAGACTTTATTCTTTGTATAGCAGTGGGTGGGGGTACACAATCAGTAGAGGGTGTTCTTACACTTTTGGAGAATGTACTTTATTTACATTATTTGTAATAATACTGTCTAACCATGTTGCCAGGTATTGAAAAGACTGAATTTAAGTGTAAGCTATAAAACCCCAGAAGCATTGTTTTATTTCTAGTAAGCTCTCAACTTCTGCAAAAAAAACTACACTGAAGGTTTTGGTCACAATATGGAGAAAACAGACTCTAGGAGGAAGAAATGAAGAATTTATCCTGGCTTTGGGATTAAAATACAGAAGATAATGCAGCTGAGGGTCTGTATATAAGAAGTCATCTTATCAGGAAGGATGCTCCCAGCCAAAGTAGGCAGAGTAAAGTTCCTGCCCTTCCTGATCTGTCCTAACTGGAACAGCCTTTGTCCTACAAGATTTTAGTGGCATATCACATGTTGATAAGTTTTATGATGTCTAGTTGACACTACATGAAGCTGAACACAATGCACAGCAAATTATGTGAATGGAGACATCTTTACAAGCTTCTGCTTTTATAGGAAAATGTAAATAAACACAGAAATGTCATAACCAGTTTTTTCATAAATAAGTAACGGTGCCATGATTTGGTATAAAAGCACCCAAAGGTTCTGTTATTCAAGTCATAAATATGATGTGGTGCTTCAGTTTGTGCCAACCTCTATCAAATAAGCATTAATTCTGGATAATATTATGAAAAAGATGAAGCTTAAATACACTTCAGTTTATAAAGGCTGTAGAAACCACTGAAACCACTGCTGAATGCCTCTTGAGCCAGCAAGCAGTATTTTTTTAGAATCCATCAAGCCACCATGATCAATAAACCAAATGTGCAACAGGCTACTTTAAATTATAGCAAGTGGACACTTCCATAGAAAGGTTTTCTGAACACAGGATGATCTTACATGGACAAAAAGTCAATGTTCTGTCAGATGAATCCAGATGTTAGTTGTTTTCCCATAGCAAAAAAAAAAACCAAAACAATCAACAACAAAAACAAATACAAAAAAGCAACCATTGGGTTTCTTATCAAAGAGAGACCATTCTGGTAAAAGCCAGTATCTGAGATGAGATGGAGGTGCGTCAGTCTTCCTGACACGGTGACTCGCTGATATAAATCTGATGTGTAAATTGGAGTTCATTGGGATAAGCTACTGTTAAGGTAGCATTTTTTCCTAGAAGGTTGGTGGTTATTTCAGCAAGAAAATGCCAGACATCATTCTGCATGATTCACAGTAGCCACAGTCAACTGGCCTGCCTACAATTCAGATCCCTCTTCTATTGATACACCACAGTGTCAGAAAGAGAGAGGTGAAAACAACACCAGGGACTGCTGAGAGCTAAAATCCTGTCTTCTAGAACAAACAAAAACTGTTGTTTAGCACCAGTTAACATTCACATTTTCCAAAATAACTGATAATTGCAATTAAAAAGTAATGATATAAAACAGTGTGTTTGTTGATACTCGTCTTAAAATTAATTACAGATTTCAATTTTAGGATATGTCACACATTTTTAAAAGGGTTTGTGTGTGTGCACTCTGTTTTCTACCATCTGAGATTTGACATCTGGAATAATGTTACCCTTATTTTTTTCCCCCTGATCAATCATTTACTTAAGTTTCCAAAAGGGTGTGTATTAATAACATTTGTGCATTTATTGGGAATAAGTAGTGTCCATTTTAACAGACTATAGTATTTAAAGTAGAGGAACACTGCCCCAAGCTGTCTAAACAGACTCTTAAGAGAGTAACTTGTAATTTGTGTAATTTTTCTGATTAGGTGTTCACTTCCAGAGCATGTTCCTAAATGTAGAAATATTCCTTTAAATGCAGATTATTTAAATATTATGAATAAATGAATAATACATGTCACACACTCTATACTAGGTTAGTGCAACACTTTGAAATTAAGCAAAATTCCTACTTTATGAAAAATGCTGAAATGAAACAGCCTGAGTGAGTTTGGCCTTAGTGATCCTTACATAAAAAAGTAACAGAGCTTATGTGTCATTACAACCCTACTAAAAGACTGGGCCACATTTCACTACCCTTCACTTTCATTTCACTTGTTATGTAACTCACCAGCTCAATCTGAAAGAAGCTCAGATTCAGCTTCAGGAAGCTCTGAGGATAGCTGAACGTGTCCACAAACATGTCAGGAACTTAATATCATCATATGGCCACACAATCCTACAATAAATCTTAACCCCGGCTTCATAATTCTACCTTTCTCAACCGGTATGTGTGTTTCTATTTCCCTGTTGTCAGACTCTTGGCTGTGGAAGATGAGCTGAGAGGGGGTGCCATTCCTGATATTAAGCCTCGAATCCTCACAGACCAGGTTTGTGCCTGTGTCTACGTCTCTATCATCCCTATCTGCAAAATCACTCATGTCCCAAAACAGCTTGCTTTCTATTCTTGCATCATATCCAGAGCATTTGCACAAAACCAGCACAGGTTGAGAAGTTTGCAGCTGTCATACATTTCACCACCTTCCATCCTTCTATGCACATAATGTCATGTTTGAATTCACATTTCACCGTCTTGTGCACACACCTGAGGGAAAAACAGTGCCGACCATAAGAGTCATTGCCAGAGTTTATGCAGGTTCATCTACTCTGTGAGGAAATGGTGTGACTTCCACATTGAAACTAGATGGTATTTACTTGAAAAGATGATTATTCCACAAAACACATCATTAAAAGGACTGTGACTCACTAGCGCCATCAGTGTAATTCGACTTCATGAATACACTTCGTGGGCTGAGCTATATGACGCAGGTGAAGAGGCTGTTCATGCTGAAATAACTCAGGAGAAGCAACGTTTACTATCCTTGAAATATACTGTCACCTTCCTCCTTTGCAGCTCTCAATATCACAAGCAAATAGAAGAAATGTTCTTAAAAGGCAACCAAATATAGAAATGTTTCTTCGCGAGGCTTGCTTTCAGTTTCTGTGTTTTTACACCAGGCATTGAAAACAAATAACATGTGATGTGAAATGTTCAAACTGTGCTTTCCATTGCAGAGTCTGGTGAGGTAGTTATGGCTGTGCAGGATTAACCTTCAAGCTTTGATTCAAAGAGCAGAATAAAGTCAGTTTTAAAGCGCGAGGTAATGATAGAGTGCTGTTGGGGTCTCTTTAAAGAAGAATATGTCAAGCTTTTACAGATATTAATTCATAGAATTAGTTCAACAAAGTGTAAACAAACAAACTAAAATACCCATTTGCACAGTTCCAGTAAAACATTTATGTGATTCAGAAATTAGCCAGCTAGCTTTAATAAAACTGCTGAAGTGAATTAAGCATCTGTAGTTGATAAAATCAAGTTCTGTAGCTGCCCCAGTTTGAAATGTTTGTCTAGATTTTTTGTCCCATAAGAACCTAGCGTGACATATATGACACATGTACGTTTTCAGACATTTTGCATCACTTTATGGTAAAAACTTTGCTCAAATTTCTCTGGAATACAATCAGATTTTTGTTCTTTCACCCTTAATGGACACCAGTAAGCAGAATACACAATAAGAATTTTGACATATCATGTGGGAGTAAATGCTAAATATCCCCCAAAAATGGTAAAAAATGTTTAAATATATTTTGTTAAAGAGAGTAATAAAGACCTCATAAATGTGGTCATTTCCTGCTGCTTGATTATAGGTTGGGTCTTTAAGGGTTATGCCAAATCCAGCTTAATGATGATTAAGCTGATAGTCTGTAATGATTTATATCATCTACTTGCACACCTGTATTCATGCCTGTTCCAATCAAAACATCCCTTCAAGTTATTTCTTCACATCCCTAAATAAGCCCCATAACTTTGTCCTTTTAACTGCTACATTTAAAAGCAGCAGGAGAGCTCATGAGGGCTTCTGCATTAGCACAGGTGTTATGCTTGCATGCTTCTTTCAGCAAGCAACAAAATCATCACAAGGAGGAATCTAATTACAGTTCATCTAGCAATATGAGTGCACGCCCGTGGTTATACAATTTTAAAAAGTTTTGACCATTACTGTGAACCCATGGGATCCCATTCCTTACACTACCCTTTTAATGGGACTCATCAAACAAAGCGTTTCTATAAATAGCAACAAAGTGAAGTAGCACAAAGGAAGGCATGGAGCTATCTGTGTTTATATCAAGAGCATTTACACTAAAAAGTACTAGATATAGATTTATTAATCGAATTTAATTAGCGCAGTAGTTCATCATTAAATCATATGAAAAGAGCAGCGATAAATAAAGAGTAAAAGTATGTACAAGATAAGTCTGTAATAAAACTGTATCCATCATTTTAACATATGAAGGCTTAGAACCGAGAGGTGAAAATGTCCTTAACTATCAAAAAGTTGAACTCAGTTCAATTAATGAAGTGACAGTAATAAAGGTATACTGTGATTACTAACTGCTATTTAAGAAATGAGTAATGCATATAGATGGAGGGGTGAAACCAACCCCTAACTATTTCCTCTGTAACCTGTATTCACCAAGCTTTGCATTTACCCTCTGAATTCCAGCTTGAAACCTTCTCTAAACTTCCTTTTATAAAGTACCTGAGCCCTTTTCAATTAGTTTTGACAACTAATTCCTTCCTGTGGCATCGCTGAGTCCCATAGGACCTGTGCGATCTCATTACAAATGGCCTCTATTGTTCTCTTTTCATAACTAAATGTGTCGATATTGCTGCTTTTCCATCTTTTGAAGCCCTCCACACTGTTCTGATGTGTGTTACTTATGTCTCACCACTCTGATTTTACATTACGATAAAACCTGCGTTCTGATGAAGCTGCTAATGAAGAAAAGTGGTAACTGTACATGTTTTGTCCCCATTCAGTCTATCAACCAGGGCTATGGTGGGCTCCCAGGATCCTGACTGCCAGAGTTCATGATGGTCACTTCCGTGTAAGATGGTCGATTTAGAAGCTCCCACACAAACCCTGTCAAGACTCAGCTCTGCAATGGATCCAACAGAACTACTGCAGGCATCATCTTGCATTTGAATAAATGAGAGAAAATAATAATAAAGGAACTTTGCACATATTCAAACTTAGCCTGTACCAGACCTTGACAATCATCTTAGCATGAAGACCAACGTGTGCAGAGAATCTTCCACACACATTGCTATATAAGCCAGTGCCAGAACAATGGCAATACTGTACCTAATGAGTTTATTTAATGTAAATGGAAAAAGTTGGAGGAGGTGTATAAATTCAAGATTTTCCCTCCCACAAGCAGCTTCTCAAGTAGCTGCAGGCAAAGTGTAAAAAGCTTTTAACAAGCACAATATCCCTTCATTTGGATGTCTTTGGGGTGTAACAAGCTAGTTAAATGATTTGAAATCTATAATTCTCAGACATAGGGCCCAAACAAAGACTATGTACTATTTGGTACTGATCAAACAACTGTTGTAAAGATATTTAAGTATCCAAAATTGACTATCATTATTATTTTTGCATCCTTTACATTAGAGCCATCTCATCTGAGAAGATGCTAAACATGTCTTACAATCAGCTGCTTTAAGTACAATCTGAATCCTCTTGTTGCTTTGCCTTTTCCTTCGGCACAGTGTACAGCCTTGACTTTCAGTGTGTAAAGAAACACTCCTCTCAAATGTCCTAAATCCTTTTAATTGTGGAAATACTGAATCTGAGTTTGTAACATAGATTATTATTGATGATTTATTACTGTATCAATATGAAATTGTATACTTCACATTTCAAAACAGTGATACAAAGTGGTGCATCAATAACAGGTATAAACAGAGAAAGGAGAGAAAGAGGAGACAGTTTATTCCCCTCTATTCAGCCAATCCTGATCACGTTGTTGCGATGGCATACTAGATTGGTAGTGGAGAGTGCAGTTTTTGTGCTAAAAACTGCAACTACTATTAGGAAAAAACACTGTAAATTTATTTTTCCTTAATCTATTGAAAGACAGAACATCCATCCATCCATTTTTTACCACTTCTCCCAGCCAATCCCAGCTGACATCGGGCTAGAGGCGGGGTACACCCTGGACAGGTCGCCAGTCCATCACAGGGCCTGAAAGACAGAAGAGTTTGTATTAAAATATTTGATTCGAATTACATTTCAAGACCATACTGAAATAGCTTCTCAGATTGGTCCTAACAGCTCCAAAATGCTGTATATTTGCTGAAGTGCTTTAGAATTTTTATCAGTGCTCTTGTGGACGGTCTTTCTTAGACGGCAGAAATCATCCATCCATCCATTTTCTACCGCTTAATCCCAGAGCGGGGTTGCGGGGGGGCTGGAGCCAATCCCAGCTGTCAATGGGCGAGAGGCGGGGTACACCCTGGACAGGTCGCCAGTCCATCCAGGGGCAGAAATCATAGATCCCCAACTAAATCAAGTCCCATCCATCCATTCTCTGCCGCTTATCTGGGGTTGGGTTGCTGGGGCAGAAGCCTAGGAAGGGAAACCCAGACTTTCCTCTCCCCAGCCATGTTTGCCAGCTCATCGGTGGGGATCTCCCCAGGCTAGCTAATCTCTCCAGCGTGTCCTGGGTCTTTCCCAATATCGTCTTCCACAGGGACATGCCAGGAACCCCTCACATCCAAGGAGACGTCCAGGAGGCATCCTAAACAGATGCCTGAGCAACCTAAACTGGCTCCTCTCGATGTGGAGGAGCAGTGGCTCTACTCTGACTCCCTCATGGATGATCTTGAAGGGAGAACCTGGCTACCTTGCAGAGGAAACTAATTTTGGCCGCCTGTATTCATGAAGTCGTCCTTTCGATCACTACCCACAGCTTGTGACCAAAGGTCAAAGTAGGAACGTAGATTGACTGGTAAATTGAAAGCTTTGCCTTCTGGCTCAGCTCCTTCTTTACCACCACAGACTGGCACAGTCTACATTACTGCAGATGCTGCACCGATTGCCTGTTAATCTCATGCTCCATCTTTCCCTCATTCATGAACAAGACTCCAAGATTCTTGAACTCCTCCAAATGGGGCAGGACCTCATTCCCAACCTGGAGAAGACACTCCACCCTCTTCTAACTGAGGACCATGATCTCAGATTTGGAGGTGCTGATCCTCATAACACCTGCTTCACACTCGGCTGTAAATTGCTCGAGATCACAGCTAGATGAAGCTAACAGAACCACATCATCTGCAAAAAGCAGAGAACTGATCCTGAGGCCGATTAACCGGATCTCCTCAACACCTCGGTTGTGTCTAGAAATTCTGTCCATTACAATTATGAACGGGATTGGTGATAAAGAGCAGCCTTGGCGGAGTCTGACTCTCACTGGAAACAAATCTGACTTGCTGCCAACAATGCAGCTCTGACACTGGTCATACAGAAACCAGATAGCTCATAAAACGGGGTCAGGTACTCCATACAGGACCCTAAAGAGGGTATAGAGCTTGTCCACCGTTCCACGACCAGGACGATAACCACACTGCTCCTCCTCAATCTGGGGTTTGACTATCTGACAGACCCTCCTTTCTAGGACCCCTAAATAAACTTCCCTTTTACATAATGGTAATTACAACCTCTGTACTCACTTTGTAACACTGATTTGAAACAGACTACTAATTTTAATCACAAACTATCAAACATGCATATGAAAACAAATCATAATAATATTGCAAATAGTAAAATACCCATCTGATGTATTTATTTGTTCTGGAGAATGTGCATTAGTTTTGCATGTCTTTTCAACTGGAACAAGTAAAGCAGATCACTGTCACATATTCTTTTAATGTACAAAATGACAAAGACTTTCTTATTGTAAGAACTTTTAAAAAAATCCAATCTGCTGATTCTTCTGTTTTTTCCCAGAAGAATATAAAGCCTGTTGCATTATACAACATGAAGGTGTGAGAGAGAAAAGTACAAAAAATACAGGAGAAGCAGTGAAAACAACAGAACAATAAGATGCAGCCACATGTAAGTGTATGTGCAAAGGATTTGACTGCCTTAGTAGTCTGTGCAACAAGACCCAAGAGTAAGAATGCCAATACAAAATACTAAATCCTGTAAACTTTGTATATTATTCGCCTTTTTTCTTTCTTTCTTTTGTAGTCAGGTGATGAATTAATAAGCAGTGTGTTGGTTAACTGTTAGAATTACTTACATGAGAAATTACATGGTTAATATAATTTATCTTAACCTCTTGCCTTTAAAAGACATTTTATTTCAAGATAAATGATACAAAGTTAAATGTTTATGTTACCAGAAATGTATAAAACATCTTATTGTATATCTATTCTTATATGTAAAATGTATCTAAATTAAGGGTAGGCCTTCAGGCATGTTGAAGTTGTGGCAAAAAACCCCAAACTAATTCTTATATTTGGATGACTCTTAATGCTGCAATCCATAAAGGACAGTGCTTGGGTGGGGGGCAGGGATGGGGTGGATGACAGCTGATCGAGTTCCCAGCCGAAGTCTTTTCTGTTCTAGATGACGTCACAAGAGAAACTCTTTGACAAGCTCGCCTATGTTGTGTTACCAAATAGTAGCGGTGCTTTCAACCATGCTGGATTGCAGTTTTAAGTTCTTTTTTTGGGGAAATACTTGTTTATTTATTTGGCCTGCATTGCAATACAGTGTTTTGAAATCTTACACTGCACTTATGTTTTCATTTTACAAGAAGCTGCAAACCATAGTCTGTGAGAAACGTTTTTCCAAGATATAACTATATTATATACCCATGTATTACTAAAGGTTTCTCTGTGTTAGCTGCAGAGGTACAGTGCGCTACCGCTGAAATCACCCTCAACAGTAATCTGCTCATAACCTGAGAGGCTAGAAACCTCCATTTCTAAACAAATAAAGATACTTTTAACCGAAAGAAAGAAAATCAGGTCGACATCTTGGTTGTGTGTTTTATTGCCATTTCTAAAAAGTTATTTAAGTGCCGTTACCATCACAGTCATTAAAATCTCCTTGATTTAATGCATTACAGGTATCTGTCCAACTCTCAGGTGTTGTAAGGAACACAGAGGCAACTTCTAACATCCTAATGCCAAAAGCACAAAATACTAAACGGGTTGATTGTTCAGCTGGAATGAGAACAAAGCACATTGAAATGCCACTTGCCCTTGTCTTGTCCTTACAAATGGTTGTACATCTTAGTTCATTGTTTGCCATATAAAAGGTACAAGAGCTTTTTTTTTTCTTCGTTGATACAAGAGCAAACTACTGTAATAAAACTTTTAAGGAGATATTATTTAAAAAAGGAAGTGCTTTATGTTTACAGATGATGTATGAACTTTTGCTGAACCGAGGGGGATAACTTCCACTTTGCTGCAGCTAAAGCAGGACCTTATAGATTAAATTATTTATAGTCTATATTTTGAGCAAAGGTATAACAATCAACATATTCATGTTTCTCTAATGGATGTATAACATTTTGGAATGAAACAATATTTTTCTTGGCAGCTATTATTCTGCTCAATTGACTTGTTGTGTCACAAATATATAGTTAGTGGTATTTCTGACTTGAATCTGGCCTACTGGATGTAATACCTTCATTTACTTGATATTTCTTTTGAAATAAGCCATGCCCCCATTGATAAGCCATACCCTCCAGACCCCCTGATGTTGTGTGGTGGATGTTAAATGTTGATAGTTTATTTATAATAGTAGTTATTGTAGGTATGATTGCGCTTGTATTTATTATTAGTCTAAGTATACTTGATTGATATAATTTTTGTTTAAACAACGAGAATGTATTCATATTTCAGGTGATTTTTCTGAGTGATTTCAATAAATTAATAAATCTCTGACAGTGTACTTGTTATTTTTAGGTCGTTTACTTTTTAATGGTTTTAAAATAAGCCTTAAGAAGGGTTACATTACATTATATTACAGCTTCATTCTGCACAGTATAATTTTACTGCCTGGTAAAATGGAAGCATGTTAAATAACAACATACTGACTTAGACTTATATAACATGCAGTGGACATAGAACTCAACAATGTAGAATTTGACATGGAAAGCAGTCACATACATAAACTATCAATACTCCAGAGCCCCAAATAAAACAACTGATCGGCTACATCTTTAATTCTAAGGGTTTTATTTTTATGTTTTAAACTGATTTTAATTCTAATGTTTTTTTTATTCTAATGGTTTTGAAAGGTGACTTTGTGTCCTGAAAGGCATCTAGAAATATAATTTATTATTACATTTAAGAAACACCTGTCCATTTCTCAAAAAGATCCATTCACTCAATGTTATTTTACTCAAACATTATTAGGCTAATCAAAAACTAAACAGCTAAGCTAAACCAAACAGCCTGGATTAGCACCAGTTGTAATACATTATTTCAAAATAAATTTAAAACATACTAATAAAACTAAAGAAAATCTTTCACCTGATTTTACCCAATGATCAAATCTGTGATGTTATCTACACCCAAAGCCAGAAAATGCTGGGTTTATTTATGTGTCGGGGGGAAGAATCTCATAGGCCTCTTTGCTCTGAAGTCTCTTTCTCATACTGAGATGGTTTTAAGATGTGTATTTTATATTACCGGACTGTAAAAATCCACCCTTTAATGATCAAAATGAATCCATGTGTTGATTCAGCTGCATTCTGTTAAAAAAATGGAGCACCACCACCATCTTGTGGTAAGCTGGAGCCACACACTAAGCAGCCATGAGACTTTTTTTCTACAATATATTGTTGTCATAAAGCAGTTTTAATTGTGAAGGTGAGATTATACATTTGAAGTGATGCAGAGACTAAATTCAGGTTTTTTCTGTCTGCATGATGCAGGATGTTTGCCATTGTGTCTTTCAACAACAAAATATTAAATATCCAAATTTCTTCAACCTTAATAAACAGATATATAATTTTTAATAGGAATATAAATAATGAACTGTCTCCAACAGCTGAAAAAACTAAAGCAGAGCACAAAATAAAGAGTGTAAATTTGGATTAGGTTTATTTTAAGATTATACTCAAATGACAGAAATATTTACACACATACACTTTAAAACCAAGATGACCACAAATCACACCTACAGTGAAGTCATACAAATTGTTCCAAAGGCAGTAGTAGTTATTCGCCCAAAGGTTTTTAACATTAAATATTGAATGTATTCTCGCCTAACATAAACAATGAGAATAACTGTACACACATGACTGTGAGGCCACCTCAGACTCAAATGTCATCATAAAGTTTGCTGACGACACAGCCGTTGTAG